>PVJO010001434.1:0-110219 GCA_004026905.1 Hystrix cristata
GAAAACCAAGATGTATCATGTACAGGTACAAAATAACTATGTTGATTATGATCATTATGTATACAATGTACCAATACATGTTCTTGGTAAAAATAAAAAATTAAAAAAAAAAAGGAAAAGAACGGTGGGTTGGAGATTTAGCTTAGTTGTAGAGTGTTTGCCTAGTGTGTTCACAGCCCAGGACTTGGTGCCCCCCCCCAACGAACTCCACAGGAAAAAGCTAACACAGGCTACTATAGAGACAAAATTACCAACCAGAGGTCAGTGGTTAAAATTCTGTGTCTCTTAGCAGTGCACATGGTCAAATACGGTGTTCATAAATTACTGGAGTTTTTTATTTCCCCCCTCATGTGGCTATGTTACTCATTTACAGTTCAGTTAAATTCATTTGTTCCTGATTGAAGAATAAGAGAAAGAGAGAAAGACAGGGAAGGAGACAGACAGACAAAGAGAGAGCTAAAGCAACATTAACCTCTTTCCCCCAGACACTGTACAGCTGGTATCTGGGAAATTTCAGTGCATTTTTACCTCCTAGCTTTGCCTGTAGAGCCCCCAGGCTGGCCATGTACAAAAGCACCTGAGCAATCAGCGATTAAAAAACTGACAAACAGCTACAGACCACAGTGCTGCCTCCAGAACTCCAACTCGATGCCTAGGAATGAAATTCACCTGCATTTGAAAAAAGTTCCATCTATGCCTCTGGTGTCCGGACAGTGGAGAAAACTGCTCCATGACTGGCATTGGGAAGCCCTGTGCACAGGTCTTAGAGCTGACTAAGGAGAAAGCACTGCTTGTTTCTCTGCATTGCTGTCTAGAGTCTAGATGAAAGTGCACGTGGAAAGAGGGAAGCTAGCACCTTTAACATGCAATATATGAAATTAAGTTTCTAGAAAATACAATGATTTTCTGCTTTTTATTCAGATATTTTAATGTGGTATATATGTGTAATCAATTTGTTTAAGCCTTAGCTAAGAATTCTGTTACATGAGAAATATTTGTTCTTTCCTTTCCTGTATTTAGTACATTAAAATCCCTTTCTGTGTATAAAATTCTTTAGGCAGGAATTATTGGCCTGAAAAAATTAGTGCATCCATTAAAATAGTAGTCAGACTTACTCAGTTTCTTGGCCTTGTGTTCTTACTACTTCAGGTGTCCAGCATTTTGGCTTTGATTTCAGGCTGTGGTAACATCTTGACTTTGACTAAGTAAAAAGGAACATTGGTCCTGGTTCCCTAGCTGTGTAGAAATGACATAAAAGGTTTAATCCTGTAATTCTTTCGTTAGATTTTTTTCTAAGAGATAAATTGAAGAATCTAATTAGGCCAGACTAATAGAAACAGGAATTATCACTGAATAGATCCATAACATTTTAAAATGGAGATATTAGTGTACTGTGCATAATTCATGTGTCACAGATTTTTGAAATAAGCTTTTAAGAATATTCAATATTGTAAATTTGAGATATTCCTAGGGGACTTTAGTCATTGATTTTTGGTTAAATTATATCTCCATTATGTCTATTATTTTGTTTTAGCCAAAATTATTTGATGTTTCAAAATATCAGAAAAAGAAAGGATTTATCTAACTAGAGGCCAGTACTTTCTAAAATATGGTAGTTATAATATTTTTCCGCTCCTGCCTTGTAACATTAAACAGTATTTCTGTTATGCAGATATCAAAGATTTCTCTATCAAGTAGTGGAAGTGTGCATCTTTTAATCTTTGCACATTATAATCCTTTGTTTATAAGTTTGTACATGAATATGGACATGTGAATGATCGGACTTTATATGTGGCCTCTTCTTTCTTTAACAGAGCATTAAGAAGAAGAATACAAACAAACAGGAGATGGGCACATACCTGAGGTTCATTGTCTCCCGCATGAAGGAGAGGGTGAGTCCTGCTCAGAGAATCTTCTAGAATCTCCCAAAATGAATTTCATTTGAGTTCATTCTTTCAAATTAATGGCTGAGAAGTAACAAATATGATCAATACAAAGTATGGAAACCACTAACCTATTTCTTTTCTCCAGTAAATAGTTCCATATTAGGCTAGATTGTCTTGTTTTGTCTTTTTACACGAGTATTTTGTTGTTAGCTGCATTAGATTAGAAACATATTTAAGAATCTCACTTACTAGAATGAACATTTTCATTGATACTTATTGATGTTTAAAATGAAATTGAACTTTCCAAACTAACTTTTGTTTCTATCAAAGCTTTAAGGAATCCTACAGGAGACTGGACAGTATATATATATATATTTTTTTTTTCACTAATTAAATTTTAAAGTACTTCTTGTGTAAGATTTCTCTCTAAAGATAAAAAATATTTTAGGGGTTGATGTTTACCCTGTCTCTCTTTAGCCACATTTAAAATTGATGTATCTAACAACCTTTCAGGCTATAGATCTTAATAAGAAGGGGAAGGACAATAAACACCCAATGTACAGGAGGCTGGTGCATTCAGCTGTCGACGTTCCCACCATACAAGAGGTATACTGCTTCCTTTTATTTCCACTTCAAACATATTTTCTTAAATAACAAGATAATTTACAGTTAAGGAGTGATGCTGGTTGCTTTTCTTTCCATGACAGTGTGTTTTGTCCGTGTTCTTGTTAAAGAAAAGGCACAACTACCAGATGAAGCCTTGTTACTTGTAAATTTCATGTGCTCACTCTAATGCAGATGGGATGTCATATTTTAAAGGGTTTTGTTTTAAACAACCTAGAGCTCTTTGGTACTGGTTGACTGAAGAAAATATATTCTAGTCCAGGCAATTGGCTATTTCATATGTAAAGTATTCATTTCAGGATATGGTTTTCCAGTTGTAGAGTAGTTCATGGGAGTTTGTCCCAGATGAAATTTAGAACTAATCTATAATCTTGGGAAACAATGAGCGACATAGGATTATGACTAGAAAAATTCGTTGTTCTTAAAAGTTTTTAATTTTCCCTACTATACCTGAGGATTTGTAATGAATTTGTTAACATTCAACTATAAATTACAGGAAAATCCAGAACACAGAGACATGTTTCTAGTCCAGATTGCAGAATTACTAACTTCGTACTACCTGTGCGTTGTTGAGAATTTAAAAATCTCATGGTTGACCATAATGTCCTCTAGGAAATAATTTAAATAATATCCACAGGAATAATTTAAAATCATCTTACAAATTTCCTTATCCACTTAGTAGCTGAGAAAAGCTAGCTGTTTTTATGTTGATATAAGGATCAATTGTTTTTCCTTCAAAGTGGCTGGTAAATTCTACAACAAAAAACAAAGTAATTTAAACTTTACCTCCTCCTCCCAGATTTCCTGGCCACAGGCATAGCCCTTTGTACTAAACTGTGAGGCCTATAAAGGACACTTACGCACCCAGCTCACCTTCCCACTCCCTGCCTCTGCTCACAGCTGCCTTTCCTTAAAGGCCCAATTCAGTGGCCATTTCTTCCCAGAAGGCTTCTCAGATTCAGCCAGTCTAATCCCTGTAGACCTGGGCTAATGCTCCCTGGTTAATGGTGTCTCAGCCTGTGTTTAACAAGTGCTGATGATGAACAAAAGTACTGTAAAGAAAACTAACAAGAAGACAAATTTATTTACGACTTTATCGGTTTACAATCCAGACAAACATATGAGCCACAATTAGGAGCAAAACTCAAAGCAAAGTGTTTGGGAGTACTGAGGGGAAGTTGTTTTCAGCTTGGGCATACATTGGATCATTTGGATGAGCTCCTGAACTGCACCAGTGCCTGAGTTTGCCCAGGCCAGTCTAATCAGAAACTCAGAGGTGGAACTCGGACATCAGTATTTGCAACAACCCATGTGACTATAGATACCATTTAGGAAGCAGGTCACTCCATACTAGGAGAATATGGGAAGCCTTCATGGAAGACATGGCAGATGCACTGGGTCTTGAAAGATTTCAACAGGAGGATGCTGCATAAGCAAAGGCAGGGGATGAAAGAGGGGCCTGGGTATTTTTGTGTCAATTTCCTAAATGCATCACCAGGAGAAGAAAATCCCTCCTGGCTACTTCTAGGTAACTTTGCCATAACCCTCCCCGCCAAAAAACATCTCAGCTTTTTTCTTTACTCCTTCTTTTTGGAAGCGAAAGGCAAAACTACAGAGAATCCACTGAAGGAAATCCTTTTACATTTGTCACTAACAGAAGAGAAATTTTGCCTGGGAAGTTAGAGGAACACCTGACACTTCATGTTTAGATTATTTATAATTCAGCAGCTAGTCCCAGTTCAGAATTCTTCACATATCTTAATAGGCATTAAATGGTCACAGAGGCTACCAGTTCTATTTTCCAGTCTTCGTTCTTATGTTAGAATTGGGAGTATGTGGTTAGGACCTCACCAGTCACATTAACCAGAGCACCCATTCATGAAGCTTAACGGCAGCTTTCATCGTTATTGCAATATGAGATGGTGAAACTGTAAAGTTCATTCAGGGAAGAGAACTTAGAGCACACAGTGGCTACAGGAGTATCTGGTCTGACATACTTTACCTTGACGTAACACTGAAGCTACAAAGCAGTTACAGGGTCCTATGCGGGACGACAGGAGTATTCCTGATGTCCTCCTGGAAGAATTGTGCCACGGCCCATCCTCTAATTCTGTGAATATAATCCAGACAAACATTCTCATTAGTGACTCTTTTGCCATTTTGTCTTTTACCCTCTACAGAAAGTGAATGAGGGGAAATATCGAAGTTATGAAGAATTCAAAGCTGACGCTCAACTGCTTCTCCACAACACAGTGATTTTCTATGGAGGTTGAATACTTTCCCTTTTGTGTGCATTTTGTACATAAGTAGTAATGTTAGAATTTAAATTCAATGATATATTCTCAAGGTGCAGCCATTTACCTACAAGTGACTCTAGTTTATTCTTTTTTATGGTAGAGTAGTACTCCATAAGTGAAATGAATCAGACACTCATGAGTACACATCGAATTGTTTCTCTGATATGAGAAGCCATAAATGCAAATAAGGACAAAGAGGTATAATAGATACTTTGTAAAAGAAAGATACTATTCAAAAGGGAGGAGAACTAGAAAGGGAAGAGGGGGTAAAGAAGGAAGAGAAAAAGAAGAGAAAGAAAAAAGGGGAAAAACTGGAAAAATGAAAATAAACCTGCTGTAAATAGGGAAAGGTGGGGGTATAGAAGGGAGGGGTGGGGAAGAGGGGAGAACCAAGATATATCATGTACAGGTACAAATTAACCATGATGAATATAATCATTATGTATACAATGTACCAATACATGTTCTTGGTAAAAAATAAAAATTAAAAATATATACTAGGTATAGAAAATAAATTTGATTATATAGCTTATGAAGTTGACTGGCCAATGGCAAAGCTGTAATACCCTAACTGATGAAACTATAATTATTCTTTATGATTTTATATGTATTTGTCTTAGCTGAATGGCTTTTTACAAGCACCTTGATTAATTCTGATGTTTCCCTGTTAATAGCCTATCATTCAAAGACAAGAGGTCACTCTGTACTTATAGAATTAGTGGTAGTGTTGAATACAAAACAGTAGCTGCATATAGAATTTAATTCTGCTGCCTGCACCTTGTTTAAAATACATGTTTTGGTTTGAAATAGTATATGTTTACTTATGGTAAAAAGAAAGAACACAAAGCAATTGTATTAGTCTGTTTCTAGATCATTGATTATAGTTTATATTCCTCTTTAATTACAGCAGACAGTGAGCAAGCCGACATCGCGAGGATGCTATATAAAGACACGTGTCACGAGGTACTTACTATTGGTGCCCAACAATTAAACTCTTGCTATCATCCATTTATTTCAGGATTCTAGTCTCTTGTCTGCCTTTTAATTATGCCATTTCCTTTAAATATAATTTTGTTTTCATGTTTGACATACATGGGAAAAAAAAAAATTCTGGCAGAACTGTTCAAAGAGAAATCCTAGGAGTTAGATTTAGTTACTAATTAAACTTTCAACTACCTTTTAGAGCTGTTGTATCGGTGCAACATTACTTGTAAATGTTTGGCACTATGCAGATGCCTGCTACCTTGTGAATGAAGGATTCACATTAGCCTCCCTAGTAACCTGCACAGACGAAACAAAAAAACAAAACCAACTAACAAAGTGCATATTTATACAATAAATGTTTTTGTGGTTTTTCTTATTTGAAGCACTCACCTAGATAACTACATTATCTTTACTAGAGTTCTTCAATTTACATAAAAAGTTGTATTCTATTAATTTTAATTTGACCTTTGATTTTATTCATTCAGCAAATATTTATTGAATAGTGACTCTGTGCCAGGCAGTGTGTTAGAAGGAGTCAGGGTACAGACTTCCTGCTTCTGAAGCTGCCTTCTGGAGAGACAGACCAGGGGAAAAAAAAAACAAACCAGAAAACAAAACCCAGCCCAGATAAAATGTGTTTTCCCATTGTAAAGAGAATGTCATTAAAGCATGCAGGGCACTAAAATGGAGGGAAAGGCAAAGTGAGGGCTGTGTTACCAGTAGTGCACATTTTGTACGTGCTGATCTGGAAGAGCTTCCTGAGGAAATGCTGATTAATCTGAGCACCAACAGGCAGCACGCAGAGGCAGACCAGGCCAGGCATCTTTGAGCACCCCTCTTCTAGTCCGTGTGCCATCCAAGACTGTGGAGAGGGCTCTAGAAAGGGACAGGCTCTTCCAGGATTGCTCACTGAAAAGCTGAAAAAATGAGCTTCAGAGTATGCAATACTACTGATGTACTTGAATGACAATGTTAATTTATATGAAAATATTTTATAGATTTTAATGCATGTGTATATTTTATATAAGTTAAGACAGTTGCTTTTCTTTTCAGCTGGATGAACTACAGCTTTGCAAGAACTGCTTCTATCTGTCAAATGCTCGTCCGGACAATTGGTTCTGTTATCCTTGTGTATGTATAGTTTTGTGGTTTTGTTTTCACTTAAATGTGTAACATGTTGCTTTAGGGACATTTATTCCTAATCTGCTTAAATATTACAATTTTCTTGAAATATTCTTTGTATCATATGTGGTTTTAATGAGTATGAACACCTGAAACATGGGGAAAGTAACAGATTGTTACTCACTTTTGAATTTTAAAATACAGTACTTACTAAGACTAAACACTGGGTCCCTTAATAGCAAAGTGAACTTTTGTTTTTCTCTTGTTCTCTGATAAGAGACCTGCAGCTTTGTGTGTCTGTGGCTGTGCACGTTCCCTGAAATAACAGGATTTTAGGAAGCGTGCTGACAAAAGCCCTCCTGAGTGTTCTGGGCCAGCAGCTCCCATGACAGAGGCTGCAGAGGCCTCTTGAGAGGAGGAGCCAGGCTCCCGTGATGCTCTGTGCGTATCTGACACTGTGGGGCATCTGGCCTCTGGCTCAGTAGGTTGGTGTAGAGTTTCAAACTCTCACATGTCTAACAAATAAATCTTAAGGTAGTGTTGATGGCGTTGGGCCCAGGACAGCACTTTTTGAAGCAAAGTGAGGGCATTCTGTTTACCAGTGTTGTTCACACGGCTTTGGCTTTGGAGGAATGGCCCCATTCCTCTTCTGAAAAATGAGGTTTATATTGCTACTCTTATACAGTATAAATCTGTGGTGTTTCTTTTGGCGATAAAAGCAAACAAGAACTACAACTTTTATGTGTTTAGGAATTATGAAAATATTTTCAAAATAATGGGTTGTGTGTGACTGAGCAGTTCAATATTAGCAGTATACTTGCATTTAATACTTTACTGTGACAAAGTGAACATTTTATTTTCAGATACCTAATCATGAGCTGGTCTGGGCTAAAATGAAAGGTTTCGGGTTTTGGCCAGCCAAAGTCATGCAGAAAGAGGACAATCAAGTTGACGTTCGCTTCTTTGGCCACCACCACCAGAGGTAATTCATGAACCCGTGTGCAACGATCATAGCTGTGCTTTGGCAAAGTCCTTCAAGTCTGATGGCTTGTCCACTAAAACAGTATGAAGGTCACGTTAAACTGAAAAAACAAAACCAGCACATGACAAAAACCAAAATGCAGCCAATAATGATTGGTATAAATTATATTTTGGATATTTTTCAGATACTGTTTGCTAGACATTTTCAGTAGCTGATGCTGCTAATCCTCAGAAACATATTAGAGCTGAGATTGAATCCATAATGAATTGGGGCGGAAGGAATAAGTCCATTTAATAATATTATTGTAAAGCTATGGCTATTGTTTCACCCTATCTTCTAGCCATAAGGAATAATAATCATTTTGGGATTAGAAGAGAGAGCCAATCTTATGCTCTGAGAATGTGTACAAATACATTTAGTGTGCCTAAGAATGATACACATGTAACTAAAACGTTTCTGTACAAATCTTAAAATTTTACATATTCGTAATGTAAGAATATATGGATCCCTAAAGTAGAAACCATTTTATTGCTATAAAGTTATTTTGCATAGTTACAGTGTATCTCAAAGAATGCTGAGCTACAGGACTATAAAATTAAAACAGCTCCATTGTGAATTAAGGCTCTAACATTATTGAACATTGAAAATTAGTCTAAAGTTTTATTAAAATAATGCACTAATAGCACGTGAATTTGAGTTTTGCGAACCATCATAGGACTCAGAAATTAATGAGTCCAATAAAGTCAAGAAAAGGAATCAATAATTTGGTTCATTTCACACAAATATTAAAGAAAAGGGAAAAGTGACAAAAGTCAGCTAGCTGATCTCAAAGTTACACTCTTCAGGGATTGAAACGGATAGTCCCTGAATGTCTTGTCAAGCTAGGAAGGCAGGACGGCCTTGTGCAGGTCAGTATAGTAAGAGAAGCTGCAAAAGGAGGGACCTTATTCCTCCACATAGTGAATTTTTACTTAGTCTTCATTCAGTTGAAAATAGGAATATAGTGACTAGAACCTGTTAATAGTACTTTGAATTTTTATATTCTTTCTTAGATAAACACATACTTAGCTGATGCTGCTCTCACATCAAAAAACATTAGACAGTGAAAATAAAATAATTCAACACAAAATGAATTTTTTTGAGTACGAAGTGGTGTTTTTTTTTTAACATTACATAGTTAATCCATACTACTCAGTTGGATTCACATTCACATCAAAACAGGCAGGGTCGCACTGTGCACTGCCAGGGGGTTGAGGGAATATAAAATTGGAATCTGATTGTCTACAGTAATGGAGTTGATTAAAAAAGAATAGAAGTGTATTATAAACTGTGTTGACACTTAAGTGAATCAGCCAGGCATGGAGGCACACACCTATAATTCCAGCACTCGGGAGGCTGAAGCAGGAGGATTGCCAAGTTCGAGGCCAGCCTGAGGACGTTACACAGTGAGTTCAAGGCCAGCGTGGCCTATACAGCAATACCCTATTTCCAAAAAATCAAAAGAAAAGAAAAAGAATCAGTCTTATTATATTCAAGAGATAGTTTAATTTAAAAGGCAAAATATCCTCAGGTTACGTTACAAGTTTACAAGTTTAACCCTCTCTTAAAAGCAATCTGTTTTTAAAAGGTGAACCAAAAACATTTTTATTGATTACCTACTATGCAGAAGGATCTCAAAACATATACTGACTGAAAGACTAAGGCTAATATTAATTCAAAATCTAATGGCAAGAACTCTTCTTCCATGAACGTAATGTCTTTTGTACTCTGCATTAGACCTTTTCAAAGTGTATGTAATTTGTTGGGGTTTTTAACGGTTTTTAACGGTGCACTTAAGCCGGATGAGACAATGTTGATGTATTATGTATAAATATTAGTAATATTTATAAATGTTATAGAAGTTGAAATTTAATAATTTTAGCCATTGTTAGTATCTACTATTATAAAGCATATAACTTAGCCTGTACAAACAGGTTAGAAATCTTTATTTGTGCCTGTGGCCATAACAGATTCCTGCAAAATGGCCCAGTATTTCTGGCCCTAGAATGAAAACTATAGCACCCTATATACGTAAGGGAGATTAACAGGAAACTGAAAAGAATAAATCTCTGTCCATGGCGCTATACCCAAGTCTGTATTCTGTGCTCTAGAAAAATGTTTGCTGGGTGCTCCTGTGTCCTTCGAGTTCCTATCTCATCTGAGATGCTCTTTGTCTAGACTCTGCCCCAGTCCCCTAAATCTTACTCATCTTACAAGGTTAAGTACAGATGACATTTTCTGGCCTCTCACAGCCGAATGGACCCCGCTCCCCACAGCACCTCAGAATACCTTGACCTCATGCCGTGTTGCCCTGCAGCGATTTCCTAGTTCCCTGAAGGCAGAGGCAGGTATGACATGTCATCCTGGTAAACAGGAGAACCGAGACCTCACTGGATTCCAGCCACTGATTAATAGTTTACATTTAGCCCCACGGGCAACATCTTCCCCCGCTGTCAGGCGAGAGCCAAACTCGAGATCATCAAGTCTGCTGACTGTTCTTTGCAGTGTCTTTCACCAGTGCACACAAACATTTGCTGAATTAATAAAACAGTCTAGATGCATAGTAATTTAAATGTAGTCAAGAGGTTAAAGGCCAGGAAAAATTCCTTGAATTTTGAGTATTCTTCCTAAAAGAGCCAAATACTGTTTTCCATTCTCTAATTTTGGATCTGTATCACACATAATTCAGAAACATTTAATGTTATGTTCATAGTTGAGTGCATTGTTTCTAAATATAAACAGTTTCTCATTTGTCAATCTGGTTTATCTAATGCACAGAGACATGACAAATACAACTTACCAAGTAATATTAGATACCCTTATTTTATGTGAATACATATATGTATTTCTTGAAAATTTCTGGGCATTTTCAAATGATTTTGTAGTGCTGACCTGCAGATAGCTGGGTGGGTCCTATTAGTTTAAAAGGATTTATGAAGAACGTTGACAGGAACTGTGACAAGCTCAGCTGAATAAAGAAAAGAGCGAGCAGTAAGGTATTGGTGACTCACACCAATTCCGAGAACTTTGTTTTGATGGCCATGAAAAACAGTAAAACACTTCACCTACTTTCTTTTTGGTCGGAGTTTATCAAGCTATCGCTAATCGCCTTAGCAGATCGGAAGCAGCACAAGTTGTACTTTACAATAGATAGAGGCCACCAACTTCTCTGAACACTGGTCCAGCCATTTTGGACATTTCTGCCCATACGTTCAAACGCTTTTCACAGGGCATGGATTCCTTCTGAAAACATTCAAGACATCACGGTCAACATTCACCGGCTGCATGTGAAGCGCAGTATGGGGTGGAAGAAGGCCTGTGATGAGCTGGAGCTGCACCAGCGTTTCCTTCGTGAAGGAAGATTTTGGAAGTCTAAGAATGAGGACCGAGGTGAGGAAGAGGCAGAATCCAGTATCTCCTCTACCAGTAATGAGCAGGTGAGCTGTGTCTTGGTAAGGAACTACACATCAGTTCTTATTTTCAAATGTGAAATCTTAGTGTACACTCCTCACTGTAAAACATAGATTGTGACATCTTCCTTTCCCTTTCAAGCATTTGTACTCTGCACCAGGAAACCCAAACCAGTTGAAATAAATAAGTAGATGTAAGCATCAGCAACCTTCAGCCTGACTCAGGTGTGAAGAGCGAGCACACTGCTCCTCAGTGAAGGCACAAGGGCTTTCGCAAGCCTTCTGTTACCAGAATCGTAGCCAAGCAAGTGCTGAGTGGACGGAAGGAGCAAATGCTAAGGAAGTGACTTGCCCACTTCTCACCTGTGTGTCCACCGGTAGTATTTTCAACAGAGAGGTATTTCCCAGAGCCTGGAATAATGTGATACTACTTTTATAATGCCCACAGCTAAAAGTCACTCAAGAACCAAGAGCAAAGAAAGGACGACGTAATCAGAGCGTGGAGCCCAAAAAAGAAGTAAGTTGCTCACCTGGCAAGGTCCAGCTGGCAGTTGAAAGAGGAAATGTTCAGGTGCCACCAGTCAGATCACATCTGTCAAGTTTGACCTCAGTCTTTTGACTCCTGTCATTGTCTCCCACTGCTAGACTAGCACACACAAGCTCCAAGTCTCTGTCCTAATGAAGCAACCACCGAGTGGAGTTGGCAAGTAGGAAGGGTATCTGATATTCTGTCATAGCATTGTAGAAACAAAGCATTTATCAGATGAATCAGTTGTACCAGCACTTAAAAACTGAGTGAGACTGTGGTTAAGCTCAGCCTTTTGAACTATGTAAACCAGGCATGTTTTAAAACTGTAAATCTGGGTACATTCTAAACACGTGGAGTAAGCAAACTGCAATATGACAGATATATAAAAAACAAGATAGCATCTTAATTACATGTTTTTAAATAACAGGCTATTCGATAGATAGATAGAACTACAGTTTCATCCTAATAGAGTTGTTTTTAGCTAGTAAATTACCTTGCTTTGCACCTAACCACTTTTCTTCCTCTTTAGGAACCAGAGCCTGAAACAGAAGCAGTAAGTTCTAGCCAGGAAATCCCCACAATGCCTCAGCCGATCGAGAAGGTGTCAGTATCAACGCAGACCAAGAAGTTAAGTGCCTCTTCCCCTAGAATGCTGCATCGGAGCACCCAGACTGCCAGCGATGGGGTCTGTCAGAGCATGTGCCATGACAAGTACACCAAAATTTTCAATGACTTTAAAGACCGGATGAAGTCAGACCACAAGCGAGAGACAGAGAGAGTTGTCCGTGAAGCTCTGGAAAAGGTAAAGCTGGTCCTGACCACTGCCACCCCCTATACTTGGACTTTCCTTCCCCACAGCGCTGACTACTATGATGTAGCCTCCACCAGGTACTGGCCTTTCTAAATCAGGACTACGATAAATACTACTACAGTCATTTAATTGGTGATACTTGCCAAAATTCTTTGTGCATCTTATTGAAGTTAAGGGGGGAAGGTCTATCATTTCAGTAGAAACTGTTACTAAGTTTTAAGTGTATGGTCCATGTAAAGCACCATGGCTTGCCTTCTTTTCTTTACAGCTGCGTTCTGAAATGGAAGAAGAAAAAAGACAAGCTGTAAATAAAGCTGTAGCCAATATGCAGGGCGAGATGGACAGAAAATGTAAGCAAGTAAAGGAAAAGTGTAAAGAAGAATTTGTAGAAGAAATCAAGAAGCTAGCCACCCAGCACAAACAATTAATATCTCAGACCAAGAAGAAGCAGTGGGTAAATATCACTGTTTTTTCTGTTTTTTAGAATTTTATTTCTGAAAATGTCAGGTGTGATGGAAATCAATGCAGAAAGATATATGTGAGATATGCAGAAATTATTCCTGAAATAGGGCAAGTGAAATTGTCTGCTATTTTAAAATGTGTCATCCTCCCCCCAGGGTGGAAGCTCCTGAACACACAAGAGCCATGTGCTCTTCTTAGGGCCCCAAAGCCCTCACTGATCTGCGGGAGCAGAGGTGGGGAATGCTCCCAAAAGCTCAACATGGTTCCAATTTAATGATTTCTGTATGATATTTTATGATAATTTAACTCTTCATTTTATCCAGCATATAATACACTTACACTTTTCCTGAAAGAAGAAAACATTTAAAAAATTGTGGTAGAGATTTGAGCTGGGTGTGGTAGCATGCCTGTAATCTAGGTACTCCAGAGGCTGCAGCAGGACAGTTACAAGTTAGAGGCCATGCGGGGCAACTTCACAAGACACCGGACTAAAGTAAAAGAAAAGAGCTGGGGGTGTTGCTCAGTGGTAGAGCATTTGCCTAGCACCCCGCATCAGAAACATATGTCAAGAAGACAAAGACAAAGATGAATAAATAGAGATAACTTGGTAAAACAAAATAAAACTGGTGAATAGTGAAATAAACATCACCAGATAGGGCATTAAGGCATGCTCGAGATGACAGACACAGAAGGCCTAAAGGTGATGATTGTGCCTTCATGCAGAGACACAGAAAGCTAGACTGTGGGCACTAGATCTATGAGAAGACATCCCCTTAAGTTTATGAAAGAACCAAAGGAAATGGCAAGAGGAGGCTATAATAAAGAATTATAATACTGCTTTCCAAAGTACTTCACCAGTTGTGACATAGCTAAAGATGGTATTTTTTACCCCCATTTTTTTAGATTAGGCATTTGAGGCTTATGACATTAAACAGAATGATTAAAAACCTACTTAGCAGAGGTGGAGTTCCTAAGCCCAAGTGTTTCTGTTCATCAGATTGTATCACACATTATTGTAAGAAATAGAATATAGTTGTGGGACAGAAAGCAATATGAGGAAGCCAGATGCTACCACATGGTGTTGAGACGTGAAAGCAACGGCAAGAAAGCTGTTCTACAGAGAAAGAGATATGTGCAAAACAACTGAAGCAAATAATAGGACACTCAGGGGATAGAAGGGATAGTGCTGTTTAAAGTGTTTTGTTGTTGTTGTTTGGGTGCTGAGGATCGAACTCAGGGCCTTGAGCTTGCTAGGCTAGTGCTCTACCACTGAGCTAAATCCCCAACTCCTAAAGTATTTTTAAAGTATGAGGAAACTGAGACGTTACATAAACCTAGTCTGTGCCACAGGCCCATGATTCTAATCCCAAACCATCTGATTCATGCACGCTATTTCCAAATTTAAACATGTTCTCTACACCTTTCTAACAGTAATTGACTTTGCTGTCATAACATGATCATAAAAGAATTCAAAACATTCATTGTAACACAACAAAGCAAAAAATACACTGTCAAGGAAGAAATTAGAGGGCTGAATTTTTACAGACCCAGCATAGGCTGTTCTCTCCGGGACCAGCCCCGGGACACTCACCATCTCCCAGGTCCGCCCCTTCCCGCTGGCTCTGGCACGCGTGGCTGAGTGTCTCTGGAGAACTGTGTTACTGGCCCGTTGTCAGGTGTTAGTGGCCGCATCCCAGGCTCTCGTCTTCCTTGCCACGGATGTCTGTTTGAGCACGATACAACCGTTACTTTACTGGCCCAGCTGGAAACTTGAGCTTTTACTTTCTTTGCTGGTTTTTTTCCTTACACATCCAAACAATTTGGCCTCATTGCCATAAACATTTGGACAGTGACATTACTGGGGAGTGGGGGTTGTAGACTGTGGAATGCTTAGCGGCATCCCACACCTCCAACCCTTTCCAAGGAGAAGGAAAAGAACTGATGTTCGTGTCAGCGGGAGCGGCCCTGTGGAGGCGCCCAGAAGCTGGCCGAGTGCCAGGGAGGCATAAGTTGGTCAACACCAGACACGTGCTATAGCCCAGCATCAGCACCACTTCCTCCTCCTGCTGCTCGCTGCATAAAACATACCCCAGTTCAAAAGTCCCAGTCATGTTAGTTTAAGTTCTAGCCCGAAAGAGCCGTGAAAACACAACGTGAAAGGTATACCGTGTTAACCGCTGTCTACACACTGGCCGCACATCTCTCACAGTGTGCCCTGCTCCCTGTCCACAGTGCTACAACTGTGAGGAGGAGGCCATGTACCACTGTTGCTGGAACACGTCCTACTGCTCCATCAAGTGCCAGCAGGAGCACTGGCATGCGGAGCACAAGCGCACCTGCCGCCGGAAAAGATGAAGCTGGCCCCGCATCGCCCGCCCGACGAGTACGCCTCAGACACAGCGGTTTTTGTTTCCAAGAAGCCAAAATTGTTTAGAATTTGCTTCCCATTTTGCACCAGCCTTTAAACACTTTTCGTGAAGAAATTTTGCACAGTAGTTTAAATCTTTTGTTAATGCTCCTCTGGAGTTTTTCAGGGGGTAAAAAGTAACATCAGTGGAGGGTATTATTTTAAATAAATTTTAATTGAGAATTTGTTGCATTTTCAGCAAATTTTAAAACATTTTTAGGTTTTACAGAGATTTTAACCTTTAAACAACAGATCTTTAAAAAACAACAGGTGAATACAAGTGAGTTTAACAGAGAAACATGTAGAATAGATCTGAATGTAAGAACTACAGAACTGTCTCAGAATAAAACATACTACCTTGATGTGACGTTTCTTCCTTAACCTTGCCGAGCTGGTGTGGTTCAGCTTGTTCACTGTTCAAAGGCATTATCTGTTGGTCATGCCGGTGGGTATGTGACTGAATTTAGGGAACAGGGTTGACACAGCAGGGCTAGTCCTGCGTATTTTTTCTTAAATATTTCCCAATTGTGTTTTTCATTATTTCTTTTCAATATATAACTTTTATAACAAATTATTAGCTTTGATCTTGTAGTTTAAAATTGCAGGGAACTGGGGTAATCTTTTACTGAGCTGGATCTTAGAGAAAAATGAATATTTAAATTTTAAAGTTTGCACATTTCATCTTTGTCCTAACATGAGTGCTTGTAACAAAATAAACAACGAAAAATAAAAAAGCCAAAAACTACCTTTATCCATACGTGAAATTATAGATGAGGCATACAAATTTCTTCAATGCTTCCCTCCCCTACCCAAATTTCATCCTAACTGCCTATTATCTGGTGTCACTTCTTGTATGTAAGTTAATACTAAAAGGAAAGAAAGCACTTAAGTTTCACAGAAGCCGTTATGTTTGTAGTAATGGGTCATTGCCTACTAATGAACTCCATCACTGTACACAGAATGAAAATAATGCATGTTAATTTTCTTGTATTAAAGATGCCGTGATTTGTAAAAAGTCTGTATTTTGCGGAATGTCTGGATTAAGAAGCATTACCAATAGGAATGGATCGATAGTTGACTAATGCTTTCTTTATACATAGATATATAAAATACAACCAGGAAAACTGAAATTACTTTTCTTTAAAACTATCTCACAATTTATGTTGTTGGGTTTTGTTTTTTTTTTTGGCAAAGAGTGATCTTAGAGCAAGTCAAATTCCCATTTATCATTTAGTTTTTTTTTTGAGGTTAGAGAAATAATTTGTAAATATTTATTTAGACCTTTGATATTTATTAAAGGAATTACTCTCAATGGAAGTGAAAGAATCAGGGGAAAAGCCTTTTAAAAAGTTTTCTCCAGGTTTGTCAGGGTCACTCTAAAGATGAAAGTATAAGACAGTCTTCTGTGAAACATCGTCCATCCAAATCCCGATGCTGTCGCAGATGGTGGTGACACAAGTTAATTGACAAACTACTGCCATATGGTGCACACCCTTTTGTACAAGCTGCCCGGCAGCCCCGTTCCCCACACCTACCTGCTAAGTTCCGCACTGACTCGGCTCATCGCCCTCCTCGCTGCTGTGCGACGTGCAGGTCGCCGCGGGGCCGTGGCTCAGACGGACAGTCAGAAACAAGAACACTTAACCCTCTTTGATTGTTTTTAAGTTTTAAAACTTCGATCCACCCCTATGAGAGCAAGTTATTGTGGAAATATTTTTGGTGTAAAATCATTCCAGAGTATGTAATATTTAACCAATAGCTGCATGACAGTGAGATTCGTGTTACTTTGGCTTTTTTGTCTCTGTTGACACGGTTGCACATTTCCAAGTTACTACAGCGTGAAAACTGTGTGTTTAAAAAAAAAACAAAATTAAAAAAAGAGATTGTGGCCTGGTTTTGTAAAAGTTTTAGGTAAAATTACAATTGATTGTTTTAGGAATCATTATTAAAAATTTTCTGCAATCATAAAGCTATATCAAGGTGTTGAGCTTAGCCACTATGCACATTGTAATTATTCATTGTGGCTGTCCAGTTCTATGATGCATTCTGGCATTTTGTAAGCTGCTCTGACTAGCAATATATAGATTCATTTAATGTGTTAACATTGGTTAATAAATGTATTTAAAAAACTGGCTTTGATAAATTGTTAATTTGGTCTAGTCCCCTATTCCAAACTTGACACAACCCACCTGAAGTTAGTCACTAGTGACTTGTTGGATGTTACATTCAGTCAGTGTGTTCTGTCATCCCAGATACTCAGGAGGCTGAGGCATGAGTTTGAGGCCAACCCAAGCAGTTTAGCAATGCCCTGTATATATTAAAAAAAAAAAATCAGTGTTACACATAGTTCATTCACTTAAACATTTAAATTGAATTTACACTCACTCGTTCTGTTTTTTTGTTTTGTTTTGTTTTGTTTTGGTGCTGGGGATTGGACTCAGGGCCTTGTGCTTGCTAGGTAAACACTAACCACTGAGCTGAATCCCCAGCCCCCAGTCACTAGTTCTGAAAAAGGCAGCATGATGCCTTACAAAGGAGAGGAGGAATGATGCTTATCAGGTGCCGTCTGTCAGCCTGAGAAACGGATGTTGACAGCTGAGCAGATTCGTAACTAGAAAACCAGTCGACATCCTTTGCTGTTTTTACGTACTTGTTGGCAGGGTTGTAGGTGCTAGTTTACTGGTCTTAAGTTTTAGTGCCAGCACTAACCCACCTTCACTTTGTCCTCTATCTGCTTTTCCTCTTTGATGTCCTGGAGGTGTGTCACAACTGGGATCAGATGTTTAGGTCTGAATCTTACAGTCTCACTTAACGTGGGAGTCTGAAGTTTCCAACAGTAATATATGCTATTCTCTTCACCATCATTTTGTCTGCGTTTTGCTAGATCTAGTTTACTAAACAACAGACTACTGTTCCTCATTGAAAAATCTCTTGGGCAGACACCAACTCTGATTCTAGACCTTCAGATTAAAGTTGTGTTCAAAATACCTTTTTTCAATTAAAAAAACTTAACGAGTAAAAGTCATTTACACAAGTGTTGCAAAAAATAGTGACTGATCCAAGTGAAAAAAAAGAGGCCTCCAGGAAGATGCAGAACCAGCGGAAGTGATGCTATCACTTCTGTAACGGGCGGACCAGATTGAATTAGTGGAATTAGGAGACACTCATGAACAGCTTGCCAGAATTTAACAAAACAGCACAAAAACATGGAAATAGTATACTTGTATAGAAGCCCTCTTGTTTTAAAGGAAGGAAAAAAATTGTCATTAATATAGCAAAGCAATAGTCTTGTTCTGGCTACTCAAGGCAGGACAGGTGTAGACAGGTAAATTTAGAATGATTTAATAACTTGCCCAGACCTGCTCCAATGGTGAATGGCAGAGCTAGGTCTTCAACTTTGGTTTCAGTTTAAAGCCTACTTTTTTAACCCTTATGCTAGAGTGAAATATACACATAGAAAATGACCCAAAAATATTTCAAATTAGTCAATGTCATCGAGTTCAATGCATCTGGAATCAAATCTGTCTCCTTTCCCTACCTCACATCTCCAGCCAGTTCCCACAAGGCCAATCTCAGTTCTGACTAGTAACAGATCTCTGTGCAGTAAGTGATTTCACCTTTTCCTTTGCCTTCAGTTTCTAATTCAGTATTTTACGACCTGACCTCAGGTTCAGCTGGAGGGTTTATTAAAGCATTGCTAAGTCTCACCCCCAGGATCTGCATTGCTAACAAGTTCCAAAACACTGCCCTATTAATGGGAAAATAGAAGCAGTGGCCCCTTTCCTGGAAAATGCACGTGTATATACATGTACAAGACAAACTGCATAAATTCTACACACTCCTAAGGCCCAGAATCATCGTGACCCTGAGGTTAAGAATTCCTGACCCAGTGGGATTGGAGAAGCAAAAATGTGGGGAGGGAGATGAAAGGAGCTCCTGTAATCTAGATCAAGACTCTCAAACTTTCACTCATCCACAAAGCACCTGAGGACCTCATTAAAATGCAGAATGTGACTCGGTGGAGCTAGGGTGGCTGGGGCTGGTGAGTCTGCCATTTCTCATAGACTCCCACCTGACACTGATCCTATTGACTAGAGACTGCACTTGAGAGACGAGCTCTTCAAGGTGTGTAAATTCATGAAAAATTAAGTACTGTGCTAAATTATAAACCCCATAAAGCAATGCAGGTACAGGAAAACAATGTGAGGCATGAATGTTAACAGTACATTTTCCCACAGCCACATTAAAAAGTGAAAAGAAACAGGTGAAATTCACATTGATATATCTTTATCTAAAACATTACATTTCAATTTTTCAATAAAACTTACTAATGCATTTACGTTCTTGTTTTGTACGGTCTTCAAAATCCAGTGTCCATTATACGCTGAGCACATCTCCATTCAGACTTGCCGCCCTCATTCACACGTAGCCAGTGGCTACCAGCGTTGAACAGAGCACCTTCAAAACAAGCTTTCTCCTGGGCAAGTACCAGCCCTATCAGCAATTTGTAGTAGATGTTCACACAGCAAATGTGTGCTTTACATGGTGCCTAGGAGTGGAAAAGAAAATAACTGGCCACTTCTTGCCAAAATTTGTGTCCCTGTGAGCACAGGCTCTGGATCTGTACCAGGGTCAGATTTGAGAGCTCAGAAATCTGGTCAAGTGGTTCTAATCTGGCATTTTAATTGGCTGCCCTGGAGAGGGCTCTATGGGGTCCCTTAGAACCCTCGAAGACACAGGGGTAGGAAAAAATTTATGAACAGAACCCAGACTGCACAGGAAACAATACAAAGAATCAGTGTTGGGGACCATACCCTGTTAAAAGGCTTTTGCACAGCAAAAGAAATCACCAATAGAGCAAACCCAAAGACTGGGAAAAAAAAATTTGCTAGGCTATCCATCGGACAAAGGTCTAACATCTAGAATATAAAAAGAACTCAAAAACATCAAACCTTCCAAATTCAAAGGCCCAATCCAAAAATGGGCAATTGAATGAACATTTCTCAGATGAAGAAATAAAAATGGCAAATAAATATATGAAAAAGTGTTCAGAAAGAATGGCATTTATGAAAAAAATCAATCAATAACATATTGGCGAGGCTGTGGGGAAAAGGGACCCTCCTCCACTGCTGGTGCGAATGCAGACTGGTCCAGCCACTATGAAAATCAGCGTGGAGATTCCTCAAAAAACTACAACTAGAGGTTCCATTTGACCCAGCTATTCCCCTACTGGGGATCTTCCCAGAAGAATTAAAATCATCATTACCACAGGGATAGGTGCACAACCATGTTCATAGCAACACAATTTGTAATAGCTAAGTCTTGGAAACAACGTAAATGCCCAACAACCAATGAATGGCTAAAGAAGATGTGGTTTTTCTACACAATGGAGTACTACACTGCCATAAAAAAGGATAAACTAGGGACATTTGTATGTAAATGGATGTACCTTGAGAACATACTTTTAAGTGAAATAAATCAGACACTCATGAGTATACATCGAATTCTTCCTCTGATATGAGAAACCACAAGTGTAAATAAGGACAAAGAGGTGTAATAGATATTATATAAAAGGAAGATAATATTCAAAAGAGAGGAGAACTAGAAAGAGAGAAGGGGGGAAAGCAGGGAGGGAAAAAAGGAAAGAAAAGGGAAAGGGAAAAAATGGAAAAATGTAAATGAAACTGCTGTAAATAGGGAAGTGGGGAACAGAAGGAAGAGGTGGGGAAGAGGGGGGAGAACCAAGGTGCATCATGTATACCAAATAACTGTGATGAATATGATCATTAGATGTACAACGTACCAATACATGTTCTTGGTTAAAAATAAATAAAGGAATAAACAAAAAACTCCTGTTTAGTACAAGTCTTTGACCTCATGCTGGAGGGACACCGACATCCTACCTGGGGCAACGTGATGAGCCCCCAGGGTGAAGGGAAGGTAAAGGTTCGCTCTTGTCCTCTCAAGCTAGGCCTGTGAACCGAGACGACACGAGCCATGTTAACAGGAGAGAGCGCTCGAGTGCCTGACGCAGGAGCTCCCACAAGGAATGAAGAGACAAAGAACTAATGAAACCCTGAATGCTTTTACACCACGTTGAGCAAAGAGGCAAGTGTGGAAAAGGAGCTAAGTGGTATGGGGAGGCTAAAGGAACAGGATATTAAAAAAAAAAAAGATCTGTATAAAATTCTGTTGGCTGAGTCTCTATTGAAGAATGTTTCTTTTCTCCTATAGGAAGGGCATCATTCACATGAGAGTTTTTATTCGCATTTTCAGGAGGAATGGGGCGATTAGAATGCCCATGCTGCATTTGCTGTTTTGCATGTGCCTTTGGCTCAGAATAATCCTCAGGGAAAGTAGCATACTTTGGGGTGCCAGAGCCTGCTGCTTTCAAGGCATGATGCTGAGTAAGCAAGCCAGTCACTGAAGAGATACTGCACGGTTCCACTCAGAAGAGGTTCCAAAAGTCCTCACATTCATTGACTAGAGTCAGAGAGTAGAATCGTGGCTGCCAGGAGTTGGGGAGGTGGACACGGGGAGTGGCTACAGATAGAAAGTCTCAAGCATGTATGATGAGTAAGTTCTAGCAATCTGCTGTCCATCACTCTCCTTATACTTAACAGTACTTTGTTGTTCCCTTCAAAGTTTGTTAAGAGAATCCATATCAATTGTTCCCACTACAATAAAATAAAAACCACGCCACATGCAAAAGTTTTAACAAGAAGAAGTAAATAAACAAAACTCACAGTGAGATACCACTTCACACCCACTGGGATCGCTGTACAGTTGTGCCTCCTCATCCTGCGGGGACCTGCTCCAAGCCTCCCAGCCATGCTTGAAACTGTGGGCAGTACACTATACCGTTTCCTATACATACAACCCCATGGTAAGATTTCACTGACAAATTAGGCACAGTAAGAGGTTCCCACCAATAACTATAGTCAAATAGAACAGCTGTAACAACATGCTACAGTAACAGTCATGTAAACGAGGTCTCTCAAAGTCTGTCCCCATGCTGTACTCACCCTCTTGCGATGACGTGAGGCAATGTGATGCCCGCGTGAGATGACATGAGTGGGAGCGGTGGCCCCAGGACAGGATTAGTGCATCCAAAGGCCCGGATGCTACCAGCTGACTGCAGGTAATGAAAACCATGGGCAGTGAAACTGCAGATAACGGAGGACTGTGGCAACCAAAAAGACAGATAACAGCACTGATGGGGATGTGGAGAAACAGAATTCTCAGACACTGACAACAAGAATGTAAAGCAGTACAACCACTTGGGAAAACAGCTTGGGGTTAAATACAGTGAGACCACGCGATCCAGCCAAGAGAATGAAAACACATGTCCCCAAAGAAACCTACACAAAAAGTTCACGGCAGGATTACTCATAAGAGTCAAAGAGTGAGGCAGATGTGGTGGAGCATGTCTGTATTCCCAGCACCCTGGAGGCTGAGGCAGGAGGACTGCAAGTTGAAGACTGACCTGGGCAATGTGGACACTTAGCAGGACTCTGTTTCAAAATAAACAAGGGATGGAGACATAGCTCACTGTGAAGATCTTGGATGACTCAGTCCCCAGTACTACAAAAAAAAGGAATCAAAGAAAGTAGAAATCCATCAGCTAATGAATAGATAAACAAAATGTGGTACATACACACTATACAGTGGAATATTAGACTTTTTAAAAGGAAAGAAATTTTAATACACACTACATCACAGACCGAACATTGGAAACACTCGGGATGAAAGACTAGTGGTCACGTGGGGCTGGGCATGTGGGATGAGGTGGGAGGGTGGAAGTGACCGCTGGTAAGTTCAGGTTCTGTATTGGAGTAATAGAAGTGTTCTAGATTGTGACATTGGTTGCACACTTCTGAATACACTAAATACCATTGGACTGCATACTTTTAATAAGTATGGTATGTGAGTTATATTTTAATAAAGCCATTTACTATCTTGTTAAGCATATTCAGTTGCATTTTGTTTAAAAATAATGACAAGTGACACCCAATGTTGATAATTTGGGACTTTGTCATGGTCTTTGAATAAAACATTCAGGCTTGATTAAAACTGGAAAAGAAGGAGGGGGAGCTAGAGGAGGAGGAGAGACATAAAGGACACTTGGCAGAAGCATTCCTGTTTTAACTTTCAAAAGCAAAACAAAACAACGACAAAAATTGAATTCAAAGGCACAAAGGCCCAATGTCTGAGGACCACACTAATACGCGCCCTCCCCCAGCTGAGCCGTGGGACACAAAAAGCAAGCGTTTAGATGAAATGTGCCACAACGCTCAGGCAGCTCTGTCCAGTCTTGTCCACCTTCATATGTTTATCTCTGCTTCTCTGAACAACCCAAACCAAAGGCACCGATCTAAACTCCTCTCTGCAACTCTGGGAACCGCATGTGTCCCCAGCCCTGAGCTTGCCTAAAGGGTGTTTTCTAGCACCTAGACTGGGTGCCATACTGAGCTTTTCCCGCACAAATGAGCCCTCTACCTCTGGCTTCACACATAATGAGGATCTGTGCCTCTTACCTGGCAGTAATGCTGGCCTGTGGTAATGCAGTTCTCACCTGGTCTCCCAGAAAGATGTGAGTTCCTTCAGGTTAGAAGTCACAAGCCATGGGCTTTTTTTTTTTTTTTTTTGCCATGGGCTTTTGAAACTGACACACACTGGAGTGAAACTAGGAGGAAACTAAACCCCATTGCTAACTAAAGTGATCTAAAATTTTATTATCTTCTCCGCTCTATTTTCATAAGAATTCTGCTTGAGCGGGTCCCAGGAGAGATGGGGGCTTTCTTTGGAAGTAAATAAGGGATGGGGGTGGATTTTCAGGGCTGTAACTCAGCAGCCCAGGTTTGATCTATTACAACACACACACCTGGGCAAATGTGCACACACACGTGCATACACGTGGACACCTCAGCAAAAGAAGCAGCTATCAGGATAAACTTTAAAGAAAGATAGACAAAACATCACACTAAATGGTCAGAAACTGGAAGATTTCACACTAAAGTCTGGAACAAGATAAGGGTGCCCACTATCACCACTATTATTCAATATAGTTCTAGAAACATTAGCCGGAGGAATTAGACAACAGAAAGAAATAAAAGGAATAAAGATAGGAAAGGAAGAACTTAAACTATCATTATTTGTGGATGATACGATGTTCTATGTAGAAGGCCCCAAAAATTCCACCAAAAACTTCTGGATTTAATGACTAAATTCAGTTGTGTTGCTAGATACAAAGTCAACACCCAAAAGTCAATAGCATTCCTATATACAAATAACAAAATCACTGAGAAAGAAATAACACAAGTTATACCTTTCACAATTGCATCAAAAAAAATGAAATAGGATCTAACAAAGGAAGTAAAAGATCTTTACATTGAAAACTACAGTACTCTAAAAAAGAAAATTGAAAGAGACCAGAAAATGGAAAGATATACCATGTTCCTGGATAGGAAGAACCAACATAGTGAAAATGACCATACTTACTAAATTACTATACAGATTTAATACAATTCAAATCAAAACACCATTAACATACTTCACAGAATTAGAAAGGACAATATGAAATTCGTCTGGAACCAGAAGAGACCAAGAATAGCAAAAACAATCCTAAGTAACAGGGGAAAGGCAGGGGGCATCACAGTTCCCGACCTGAAACTAAACTATAAAGCTACGGTGATAAAAACAGCATGATAATGGCAAAAAGATAGACCTGAGGATCAATGGAACAGATTAGAAGACACAGAAACAACTGCACACACACTCAAATGCCTCATCTTTGACAAAGGAGCCAAACACCCTCACTGGAAGGACAGCTTCTTTAATAAATGGTGCTGGTGGGCTGGGGATTTAGCTCAGTGATTAGAGTGCTTGCCTTGCAAGCACAAGGCCCTGAGTTCGATCCCCGGCACCACAAAAAAAAAAAAAAATGTATCGACAAATAAATGGTGCTGGAAAAACTGGCTTGCCACATGCCAAAAACTAAAAATAGATATATGTTTCTCACCATATACTAAACTAAAATCGAAGTGGGTCAAAGATCTAACTATTAAAACAGAAACACTAAATCTACTAGAGAATAGAATAGGAAGAACTCTCGAGGACATAGGGGTAGGAAAAATATTTATGAACAGAACCCAGACTACACGGGAAACAATACAAAGAATCAGTGCTGGGGACCACATCCTATTAAAAGGCTTTTGTACAGCAAAAGAAATCACCAATAGAGCAGGGCGAAAACCCACAGACTGGGAAAAAATTTTTGCCAGCTGTCCCTCAAACAAAGGTCTAACATCTAGAATATATGAAGAACTCAAAAACATCAAACCTCCCAAATTCAAAGACCCAATCCAAAAATGGGCATCTGAAATGAATAAACATTTCTCAGATGAAGAAATAAAAATGGCAAATAAATACATGAAAAATTGTTCAACATCACTAGTCATTAGAGAGATGTAAATCAAAACAATGTTGAGATTCCATCTCACTCCAGAAAGAACAGCGATTATCAAAAAATCAACCAATAACAAATGCTGGCAGGGCTGTGGGGAAAAAGGAACCCTCCTCCACTGTTGGTGGGAATGTAGACTGGTCCAGCCACTATGGCAGTCAATATGGAGATTCCTCAAAAAACTTCAACTAGAGGTTCCATTTGACCCAGCTATTCCTCTACTGGGTATCTTTCCAGAAGAATTAAAATCATCATACTACAGCGATATATGCACAACCATGCTTACAGCAACACAATTTATGATAGCTAAGTCCTGGAAACAACATAAATGCCCAACAGCTAATGAATGGCTAAAGAAGATGTGGTATTATGGATAAGGGCTACAGGAGACAGAGACAAAGAGGCCAGATTGAAATTCAACTTCACAATGAACACTTCATGTAGTTTCCATATTTGGACCATATGACTGGATTATGTACTCAAAACATTACATTTTGGGGGAAAAAATTTGATGATTTGGTTCTTCGTAACAGTCCAGGTAATACATACTGACATTTTTCTGTTTGCCCCTTTCTTAATTACATCCGTCTTAGCCTGAGGCCCAACACCTTCAGATTGTAACCATCCACTTCTGACAGGTAGATTCTTTATTTCAAGAACTAGATTGTTCCTGCTGGGCAACTCTGGCCTTTAAACAGAGCAAATGGAGGATTCAATTACATTACAGAGGATCAGAGGGTCCTTTTGAGTTTCCCTTTCCAAGGTATTTTTTTACTTTAAATATTGATGGAGTTAGAAACTAAGAGCAAATCCCCCCTGCTGGTAGATTTTTGACGGAAAATTTACAGCATTTCTGGCATTAAAAAAAATTGTTATTTGGGGGATTCTGTTAATATAAAGCACTGGGCCACTGTCCTGTTCCCTCTGATTCACCAGCCTTGGTGCCCCAAACTAAAGAAGAAGGCCCATTGGCAGAGAGGGGTCCTGGTGCTGCCGTGCCTGTCCCTACTGTCGCTGATCCTCACCGACCAGACAGGGATATCACTCACCTTGACACACAGTGTGACAAAGCCCCAAACCTTCTAAAGCAACTCTTCCTGTACTCTCTTGATTGACTTTGAGAAACAAAAACATTACTTCCTTTCTGTACCTCCTCAGCTTCCCAGGGCCTTCTCCATCTGGGGGTTGTTTAGCATTAGCTGCTCCATGACATTAAACCCGAACTCTCAACCAGGCAGTTTGGAAACAAAAGAGCTTAAATCGTAACAGATGTCAGTCAGAAAAAGTCCAGGTCCTGGGACAACTTCCCTCAATCCGCAGCAGCAAGGCTGGATGGCAGGTGGAAATGTGTCTGCTAGACCTAGAACTAAGAGCATTTTCACAATAAAAATTTGGGCAAAGACAGTGTAAGTTGTGTACATTGGATTTGCATGTTGGCTATGGATGGGAGATGCAGGGTAACAGGAAATGGGGAAAGCAGGGGACAGTAACATAATCCATGAGGAGTGACCCAGTAAGTTGAAAAGAACTTTTGCAGTCCAGTGTGCTGGCACATATCTGCAATCCTAGAGGTGGCTGAGACAGGAGGATCACAAGTTTGAGCCTAGGCTAAGCACCTTAGAGAGACTTTGGCTCAAAATAAAAAAAAAGGGGAGCTGGGAATGTAGTTTAGTATGAAGGCCCTGGATTCAATCCAAAGTACTACAAATAAAAGTAAAAATTTTAGACCTTTTGCTTCCATGTTGGAGTTGTAAGCAAGAGATGTGGCACAACTTGGCGCAGGATCACGTGGACATTGAGCAATTCTGAAGCTTCCTCTAGTAAGCACTGACTGATACACTGTCTCAAAATAAAAAATAAAGAAGGGCTGGGGATGTATCAATGTGAAGGCCTGGGTTCAACCCCAGTACTGGAAAATAAAAGACTTAGTATGCCTGTAGGGATCAAGAATTGTGAGCCCTACTTCCACGCTTGGCCAGTGAGAGCACAGTGTCACAGCCAATGTGGCAGCTAGGGAATGCTTTCTTTGGCCCAGGGACTTTACAGAAGCAGCATAGATGCTTCTGTTCAGGGGAACAGACCTTCCCAATCTCAGCATACTGAAATGTCACAGAGGATTCCTAGGACAGAATAATGATTGACCAGCCAACCGAACTGCTACAAGCACATATGAAGAACACAGCCTGTGTCAGAGGCCATGGAAGCAGCAGACCATGACAGCACGGTAGCAAATGCTGTCCTTGTACACAGGTACTCGGATGCACGTGTGCACTGGACATGTGTGTGTGTGGATGCATGCACATGCACAGAGTCTAAAGGAGTCCTCCACAGGAGTAATGCTCTTGGTAAGCCTTCTCGTAGCTGACCAGTCACTGTTGGTGCCGCCACCTTGGGGGAGAAACGTCGCTTCCCTGCAATATCCTGTTTAACTCCATGCCACCAGGCAGGTCTTACCCCAGCCACCTACATTCGTAGACCAAAAGCATCACCCTGCCCCCATCAACATGGCTGTGTACTAGACAAAGGCTAGAGGGGCAGGCAGAGTTCTACTGCAAACACAGGCACTCAGACTAGTTCTGGGGATCTGCGTCAAGTCACCAGTTCTACTGATTTTCATGAGCATCAACACTTACCTTTTCAAAACCATTAAGGTGAAAGTCAGTTAACAAGTCAATGCTTTCAAAAAGACAAAGCTGTAAAATTAAGAGATCTTGGGCAAAAGATAAAGTTTTAGGCTGTCACCTAAATAAAGATGATTTGGGATGGATAGGTCACCTGCTGCTACCTCTTACTGACACGCAAGGGTTCCCTGCGATCCAGCTGATGGAAGGTGTTTGTATGACTACCATTTGTCCCAAAAAGTTATCAATAATCTGTACACTTGCAGCAAAATGTGAACAAATATATTGAGATATATTTGAAAGAATTTAAAAAACATTTCACAAAACATTTGTTGCCATAGGAATTATTTTTAGCAATAAATGCCCACATCAAAATCGAAACATCATTCAAAGTATGATTATCTGTACTAAGTTATGCAACAAATTACGTAAACAGAGTTGGATACACTTCCCTGCAGGAGTTCCCTCCTTTCTGGGATGGAAGCTGTCTGTCCCAGACATTTTTCA
Organism: Hystrix cristata; assembly: GCA_004026905.1. Taxonomy (NCBI): domain Eukaryota; kingdom Metazoa; phylum Chordata; class Mammalia; order Rodentia; family Hystricidae; genus Hystrix; species Hystrix cristata. The sequence goes on from PVJO010001434.1 coordinate 29,147, forward strand.
GGGGGTACCAATTAAGAAAACCGCTATTTTCAGAGCAACAAAAATAAAAGCTTTTATTTGTTCATTTGAATATAAAACAGGCGTTATCACAGATGTACAAAGCGTACTGGTGGTTGAACATACAAGAAGGTTGCTGTCCTTTGCACATAAAAATTTTGTTTGAAACTGTGATTGGTTGAGTACATGAATTTCTCTAACCAGTCACCACACTCTGAAATAACGCTGCTAACATTCAACTGATAAAAGGGACCATTTCCCTTGGGTAAAGTGTCAAGCAGGATTAAATATATATAATAAACAAGCACCATGAGGAATCTGCTCCTGTTTGATTAGGTCTGTGTTTCCATGTTCATTGTGTACCCTCTTTTTGTGCAAGTCGATTACACGGTTTTGGCTGACTTCAAAAGCACAAGGTCACAAGACAAACATTTTTTTACATTCTCATGAATGATTTATCTACAGTACAATTTCTAATACAGAACGATCCTTCTTTATTGCTGAAACTGGTGGTACTTAAGTGTCTCCATTTTCTTGCACAAACTTCGATCCCAGTCCACCAACTCTTTTGAACCTAAACTCTAACACTAGAGATGACAGGATGCAGAGGAGACTTGCTATTAACTGCTTTCACATCTGCCCTGTAGCGTTTGCCCTCCTTGGATGTGAAGTTGATATGGTGGAAGTTAAATGTTTGAAGTGACATCTAACTTTTATTTGCTTCCTGACATCAGCTGGACCTCACATGTTTTCCTGCACATTGTGATTATGTTTCAGAAGCAGTGTCCTGTCTGAAACCTTAAACCTACTACTTCTCCCTAAAGGAGGTGTGTGAGTGTAAGAAAATGTCCTTTTTTCCTGTATGTGGTAGTTTTTCCCCCTTAGGAAGCAGAAAACTGTAGGAATGTGAATCTGAAGCATGTTGAGAAATACTCATACACAGCAATGAGCAAACAATATTTTCAAAATCGAATGATTTGTGGAGATGGAAGGATGCTCCATGTATGCAGAAAAAATTTTTAAAAAACGTGCCACTTAATTTAAAAAAAAAAACCAATCAGCCTTGGATCTCAGAAGTCAAACAAAACTCTCTTTTAGCAAAGGGCTTACTGCTGGCTGCATATAACAAGGGCAGACAAAGACACTGCCTAGAATATAATAATAAAAAAGAATCTAAATTTTGACCAGCAACAATCTTAGTCATGCATATCTAGTACCGAGAGCCACTGCAGGATCCTATTGGGGGCAATTATAAAATAATAAATCCATCTCGATTTGCTGATCCCTCCTCCTTAGTTGGATACAGACAGGCCAATTCAATTTAGAAATGCACAGATGAGCTCTGCAAATTAGAAGGTGTGTGAGCAGCGATAGCAGAGACAGAAACCAGGGCCCTGTCCATTTGTAGGGGTACAGGTGCAGCTGGGGGGATTTCTCGCTCTGTTATGATCCTTCCACCCCAGGAGGGAGTGGGGTTTGCTTAGGGCTGAGCTAGGAAACCCTGGAGACCAGAGGTTCAGAGTAGGCTGGGTCTTCAGATGAGGGGACATCACTTACGTGAGTCTTTTGCCTTAAAGCTGTCTGGACTTTCTGTCCACGCACGCAGTGGCCATCTGAGGGGGAATCAATGCAACCCGGGGGAAAGGGAGATGGCCACCGAATAGCATTTCTTGTCATACCAACGACCAAAAAAGGTGACACTGTAAGGGTGAAAAATACAGTACAAAGAATTCTCGCAGCTAAGAAAACAGGTATTCTTTGCCAACCTAGAGCCCCCTCAGTGTCGTCAGCACGTGCTGGCATTTACGCATTCACTGTTGTCCCCCCAGCAAAGGAAAAAATAGTGCACAATGAGCTCAAGATTCCTGTACCACCTCCGCGATGGCAGCAGTCCCACTTGCTGGCCTCTGGTTCTAGAAGAAACTCCGAGACAGGGCTACTGGCAATCTGTGATTGCTCGCGACAGCAGCGTGTGTGAGTTCGGTGGAGGGTGCACCATGCAAGTGACAAGTTCTGCATTTAAACTTTAAAATCTCCTTTTTTTCATTAGTGAATTTATATTTCATATATATATATTTGTTGTGATACTATCCACGCAAGATAATACAACACTTTTTTATATTAGCAAACATTACAAGACTTTAATATTCTTGAATGTTTTTTCTCTTTTATACTTCTAAAGAGATCAAAATAAATTAAACATTTTGTACATAATTACATATTGAGGAAGTTAACTTATTTTTATCTTTTCAGTTTAGTACAAAGATATTTGCAAGATAATTGCCGAAATACACCTTATTTATAATTTCTTCTCATCCTATGCTAACATCAAAGGCCACAAATTGGTCTTTGTTTCTTCAGCACGTTTCTGACAAAGAAAGCTGCTAAAATCTAATGGGACAGTGCTATCTGGAAGGTTTTCTCGTACCTCAATAAACGTTCCAGAAGGGTGAGATCTAGCAATGGCTTAAATTAGTAACAGATCCATGTCATTAAGATTTCATGACACATTAAAACAGAGAAAATGATTCTTTGTCACACTACATAAATTGTTTAAAAGAACCCATCTGGAGGGCAGAATATTTTTTTAATTGCTATTTCGGCTTAACAAAATACCACATTTACGAAGAGAGCACTTATTATCCAATAATAAAAAAAAAAAAAGAAAAAAAAGTTTTTGAAATGAGCTTTTCCAACAAACTGAAGGCAGTAATCCAAAGTCCTTCTGAGCAAAATCCAGCGGTAAATTCACATTTCATTTCCACGCCAGGGTAACTGCTGTGTGACGTCCTCCTCCCCCTCCCATCCCACCACAACAGGCTCCATGCTGGCGACTGTGGCCCTCGCGTCTGCACGGTTCAGTGGACACTGAGAAAAGTGTTTACATCCCTAGAAAAATCCGTGGAAGCCAGAGACGAGACTACATGTTGTAGGCCACATAGATGGGGTCCAGCTGGTCTGCCAAAAACCCGTCTCGGAGGTGCATCCGCTGTTTCTCCCCACGGGAGTTGATGGGAATGACCCCGATGTCCACCACGACCACGACGCCTACAATCAGGTAGTGTTCTTCCAGGACCACGTTGGTCACCAGTGGAACCAGGTCCAAGGCTTCTTGCTCTGACCCATCAAGCTCCACCACAACCACCAGCAAATTTGTCCAGGTGAACACAGCACTGGAAGATAGAAAAAGGAAACTATCATTATTTGATAAGTCTTTAATTTCAAGATTATGTTTTCTTTTCGAAAACGTTCTGTCAGGCTCATTTTGGATCTGCTTGAGCACTCCCAACAGGCTCTTCTGGGCAGTTTGTCCCTCTGGGTCCACTTCCTGTAGCTCAGAAAACACTCCAGGCACAGCCTTTCTGGTGAAGATCTCTCTATTTTGGCCAAGTCTTCTCCCACGGTGGCTTCGGAGAGCGCCTCCTGATCTCTGCGGCTCCTCTTTCTACAGCATGGGTTTGCTTCCACCTCCCCAGAGGAGCAGCTTCTGATCATGCCTCTTCACGGCTCCTGGAGGGCAGACCCCATCACAGGGTGCAGTGTGCCACCAGCATCTGCCCGTAGAGCAACCCTGCACCGCTATCTCCAGTTACATAGTGACAGGATGCTCCTGTCCTTGCACTTCTCGGAGGACCTCGAATCTGTGCACTGCGCCCCTAATGTCACCTACTTCCCTGTCCTCAGACCCAGCATAGAACCCAGTCAGTGTGTGTGACCAGGGCAAGGCCAGCAGAGACACAAGAAGTACTGGGGTGTTTGGGCTCAGGCCTCTGCCGTTGCCAGGGTGGGGATGTGCCCATGCTGGCCCTTGAGGACCAGAAACACGTGGAGAAGAGCCACTGACTCAGAGGGCACAGTGAACAATTCTGTCCCGACACTAATTTTGGAGAAGACAGTCCAAAGCAAGAACTCACACACATGGGACATGTTTTGGTTGGCACATAGTTGTTTTTTGGCAGGAAGGAACCAGAGTATTTAGTCTGCCCTGTTGGCAAAAGCATAACACAGTGCTTTACACTTTAAACCACATTAACCTTGCAAAGCTGCTTTTAGAACTCGTTGTGTAAGTATTCTGAAATTCACAGATGCTGGTGTACGAAGTCTGTTTGGCAGTAGGGCCAAAAGTTTCCTGGGCAGACAGGGGCAACAGGGTGAATAGGATGAGGCTCCAGAGGCTCCTGATATGTATACACGCGCGCGCATGCGCGTGCATGTGTATGCAGGGTGCTGCTGCATGGAGAAGGGGACCTGCAAGGAGAAGGTTCCTGGGTTGAGGGGCCTCCTGGCGAGGGACAGGTGCAGGCTGTGGGCATCTTTTCTTTCCTGCCTGATCACTGGTCGAGTCAGCCGGTCCCACGTAGTTTGAAGCAGAATACATTTTATGAAACTCTTGTTTCCTATAAGCACGAGAATAAGTCAACTGCAAAGAAATGGGTGTTCTAATCAGTATGGCCAGTACACACATGAAAATAAAAGGGAAGACTGTACAGTGTGTTCGGAAGTTCTCTCCTGAGTTTTGCATCCTGACTGCTGCATCCCAAAGGAAGTGATCCGCCAAGAACCATTTCCAAGAAGATGTGCTGGTCTTTAAAACTCCCAAATTGGGCATCTTGTGACATTAAAATGATGTTGCAAATGCCCCACATGAGCCCGCATTGTGTGTCTGTGATATCAGAGATTACATATGACAACCAGGTATCTTCGGTCTATTTTATTAAGGCATTTGAACTTGATGGCTGAGCCCTGGAGGACCCGGCATCAGCTCAGCTGTCAACATGTGATGGAACAAGTCGGGCGTGAACACGTTGCTGCTGTTGTCACACCTCCAGGAAGCCACGGAATGGAGGCAGGGTGCTCGCCTTCCATCAGGGTCTTCCTAGGGGCTGCGCCGCTGTAACATTGAAAACCCACTGGAGAGAAGTGGGTGATCTGGTGGGCTTGAAATTGGTAACATGGAAACGGTCCCACTCCATGGTATGGGCTTCTTGGTGTGAAGCAATCACAGGGGTGTGTAGAGAGGAGAAGTGGGAGAAGCCTGGAAAGGCCAGTGAGGGTGGGAGAAGGAAGGACTAGCAGTTCGTGCTTCAATCATTTCCAATGTAGCCAAAATCCATCACATAAAACCCACTCACTTCCCTCCCTTTTGTCCTGGCCTCCATGTGAAGAGGTAAGTGGGAGGCCCTGGCCTGACCAGCCGAGGGACATACTTGGATCTGTGGTCACACAGCAGGGACCAAAGGTGATGCTTCGGACACAAAGTTACAGACCAGAAACCCAGAAAGGCACCAGGGAGGGCCCTCTCCATGCCCTTAAGTTGGAACCTAAACAGAAAATGCTTGAGGGAGGTGATAAAAGCTGATGAGAACACTTTTCTTAAAAATACAAAACTGGAAGGCTATAACTAGTATTTATACTACGTTGGCAGAAAACGAGGCCCTGTGCCCATTTCTGAGGGGATCTCATTCTAGTATTTCTGTTTTCTTGGTTTCCATCCTCTGTCTATACTTGGGTAAGGAGGTAACTGATAATTTTTTTTGAGACAGGGTCTTGCTATGGAGCCCAGGCCAGCCTTGAACTCACTATGTACTCTAGGCTAGCCTCAAACTTGGGATCCTCTTGCCTTGGCTTCCAAGGCTGGAATTACAGGTGTGTGCCACTATACCTGGCTTACTCTGATCATTTGAGTTTTGTTCAGGAGGCGAGTGGAGGCTCAGGCCTAGGTCAACTCAAGGGCAGACAAACTGCATCCCAGGCCAGGTGCTCACTGCTCAGATTCCTGGGCTGCTGCTGCAAACCAATCAGCTCCCAAGAGGGATGGACGACCTGAGAATCAATCCAAAGCAGCACTGCATCCTTACACTTCCTGGCTAGAATAGAAACTGCTTTCGTCAGGCTCTTTGCCAAACAAGGGAACCCTCAGAAGGTATCTTGCCTATCACCAAATGAACAAAAAACCTACAGCTAATGGCACTGAGGCATTTTTCATGCCGGAACAAAGCACAGAGACACTGAGCAGGCCTGTGACCATCATTAGCACTGGTTAGCTGAATGTTCCCATCTCTTACCTCTCTCAAACAGCAGGGACACCGAGGACACTGGGGAGCCTGTCCCTGACAGCCACCTGTGATGTCCCATTAAGTGTTACGAACACGCCGAGCACGTCACAGCAGAATCAATGGCCAGAGAAGACATGCGCCCACCTGGGGAGGCTAAGAGCCCACGTCCTTGCCTGGACCCTCACTTAGCGGGAGCACGCAGGACCTGCTTGTCCTCAGCTTGGTTCAGCTCCAGCCCCTCCACCCTGCAGGCCTCCCTGGCGAAGCCTGGCCAGAAGGCTCCTCACCTCTCACCTCAAGTTTTCCTAGGGAGCACATTACTCCTCGTAGTTCCCAAGCCAACAGCAGACAAGACTTTCCGCACCCATATGTGTGTGTGTGTGTGTGTGTGTGTGTGTGTGTGTGTGTGTGTGTGAAACCTTTCCCCCCTATTTGTTTTCATAAATTAACAAAACAAGGAACAACTTGTTTCCTGGGAAGCATTATCAAAACGTTTTCATAGCATTAAGTTTCTCATTTAAGTAACACAGGAGACCTTAGCTGCGTGAGTAGGACTGACTAATTCTGCTAACCCTAAAGATGAGCACGCACCGTGAGGAGGGATCAGCCAACACTGTGGTCTATCTCACGGAACTCTCCTCCGTAATTGTGCCCACCACAGTCCGAGGTTTCCCCAGGGCTGCTCCTGATGCACTTACCATTCTGTGACACTTTTATGGGCTCTGATGACTGAGGTCTCGATGTCTATGGGGTGGTACCTCATCCCCCGCAGCTCCATGGCTTCATCCAGTGCCCCCACCACGTAGAGGGCATCATGACGCTCTGTGGTAAGCAAGTCACACGCGTGAGCTTCACTGCCATGCTAAGCGAGCTGCTGTTTGTTTTTTCTTTTGCAGTACTAGGTACTGAACTCAGGGCCTTTGCACTGAGCTACATCCCCAGTCCTTTTTATTTTCTGTTTTGAGTCAGGGTCTCACTAAGTAACTCATGTTGGGCTCAAATTTGTGATCTTCCTGCCTCCGTTTCCTAGAGTGCTGGGGTTACAGGTCTGTGGTACCATGCCTGGCTACTTCCCTTTTTTTTTTAATGATTAAAACTGCCCTTGCCCACTAAGTGAGACAGAGATGCAAAGAAGGGAGATCCCAGAATTAGGGACAGCTGGTTCCCTTCGGGACAGTGGTGTGGAGCAACAGCTGAGTGGGCCCTGGGAAGTCTGTCTCCCCAGAGGCTGAGCACAGTCACCATATTCTCTCTCATCTTATCCTCTCCCCTTGCTATATCTCTCCACCAGGGGGAAGTTAGACTTCACTCAGGTCAGTTTCTGCACACTGCCATTTACATGCTCACATCTGCATTGGTTGTAGCTAAGGGACCAAGTGAACATTAGTTAGTATTTAATAGCCAGCACCCACCAGGGAGTCCTCAATGGTTTCACCTATCCAAGACACACAGGATTCAATGACATTCACCCGGCCCCCTGACTTGATCACATGTGTTCTCTGTGTTAAGTGTCATGGATAAATGGGAAAAGCAAGCAGAGTTTGCTTTTGGGCAGCAGCTGCCTACCTGTGACTCCACACCAGGCCAGGCCCCATGGTCTGGGGGAGCAGAGAGAAAGATGGCTTCCAGGGCCATCCGATTCTGGACAAGTGCAAATATGGTCCCAGCAGGAGAGCATGCAGGTCTCTGCAGCTACCAATCCACTTAGTTTCAGATGGGGCTGGTGACTATGGGTGTCCCTGAGTCAGTGATGGACGTTCTGGAAAACATGGGGCCTGTGCCCAGTGGTGCTCCTCTCTGTCTTGCAATCTGCTCTTGGTTCTCAGGAGGATAAGGGCAGGGCACGTGCCCACCTTTTCCCTCCCTGCCTGTTAAGCTCAGCTGCATCCAGGCTGGGTACAGGAGGTGCGCATGGCCTCCTGGGTCTGGTGACCCAAACCTCATACTGATTTCAGTGCCAGGAAACCTGGCCTCTGCTGAGTGTGCTGGACTCACCTCCATTTGCATCTGTAAGCTCGGTTCTCCGCAGGAACCCCAGGTAGCCTGTCCGTGCCCAGATGGTCTGCGTGTCTCCAAAACTCAACCGAGAGTTGAAGTGATCTGACTGCAGGGATTCATCTCCATAAATGGTAAAATAACCACTGGCATTGTGAGCACTATGAACCCAGATCTGCGAACAGAGCAAAATGTCACTGTAGACGGGCTGACTGGAGACTCCAGGCTAAAACTACTTTACAATTCAACAAGTTATATCTAGTCATAGTCAAAGTTTCCTTCGATTGAACAAGCAAGACAATATTAATCTCACTCAGATTTTGGGGGAACACATAGGTACCCACAGAGTTCCCTGAAATAAAGGCATTACACCAAGGTTATGGCTGAACGAGCAACCAAGCCATCAATCTACCCAAAACTTTACTCAATAGATTCCCTGAAAAGTCAAGCTATAGTAGTTTTCTCATGCTTTTCCAAATGTAACAATTGTTTCTAAAGAACAATTGGGAAAAATGATAAAAAGCTTTAAGATTTTTCTCCTTTCATCTGGCTAGCACACTTTCAGAAATAGATCACAAAACAATAAAACAGAAAACAAAACCTGCGGGGAAAAGACAGGGAATGGTAAAAGATAGGAAACAGAAATGCTCCATAGTCTGGCATCTGAGGAACTGGCTAAACAAAGATTGACAGATGCACTCACAGTGATGACGTCCATTACAGAGAACACGGAAAAGACCAAACGGTCAAGTCAATAAATTCCAAAGACGCTCACGCCCTCACATGCAGTCTTGTCTACACAAGAGGACCAGATGCATCAGGGTCTTTCAGACTATTCAGTATTCCTGGCAAAGAAATTCCAGGACTAGCTATTATTATGGTTTAAATCTAAAATGTCCCTCAAAGGTCTCGTGTGTTGAGAAGTGGGGTTTTGGAAGGTGACTGGATCATGGGGGTGCAATGCTCAATAGAGGATTAATCAATTCACTCATGATTTCAGCAGCTGAATCTGTTGTTAAGAAGTGGGGCCTGGCTGGAGATAGGTCACTGGGAGGGGTGTACTCGTCCCTCGTTCCTTCCTTCTTCCTCTGCTTCCTGCATGCCACAGATTGAACACCTTTCCTCCGCCATACCCTCTTGTCATGCCGTTTCTTCCTAGGAGTCAGGTGACCATGGACTGAAACTTCTCAAACTGTGAGCAGAAACAAACCTCTCTTTTAAGTTGTGGGTGTCTGGTATTTTGTTCTAGCATGGTAAAGTGACCAATACAGCTGGTTTCATTATTTTATTTAAGCTGAAAAATGGCCACATTCTTTGAAGTAAAAAACTTGGTCTTGTTTACTATTGTTTCCCTGGTCCCCACATGGGTGTCTGACACACAGCAGGTGTTCAGTAAATGCCTGCTAAAAAATGAAGAAAGAAAGAAAAAGAAAGTGTATCATCAAATGAAGGTAGTGATAACTCTTCTCTGTTCCTCAATATAAAAAATGTCCTGGTTAACCCAATGGAATACTATTTAGACTTTAATAATAAGGAAATTCTGCATTTATGTCAACGTGGACAAACCTACAGGACATTACATAAAGTAAAATAAGTCGGACAAATGCTACATGATCTTGTGTTTTGGTAGCCCTGGGGATCAGACCTTAGACACCAAGCTACATCATCAGCCCTTTTAAAATTTTTAATTGCGACAGGGTCTTGTGAAGTTGCTAAGTTGCCCAGGCTGGGCTTGATCCTGAAATTTTCCTGCCTCAGCCTCCCAGAGTACTGGGCTCACAGGCATGCACACCATGCCCAGCTTCATCTCACTTTTAAGTAGAATCTTACAAGTTGAGCTAATAGAAAGAGAATAAATCAACAGTTCCTGGGATCTGCGCGTGGGTAGGAAATAGGGAAATGTTGGCCAGAGGGTGAAGACCTTCAGCTGTAAGAGGATTAACTTCTGGGGATCAATGTGTGGCATGGTAACCACAATGGTCTGTGTGAAACCTGATGTAAGAGTAGACCTTAAATGTTCTCAACACAAGCAAAGAAAAAACAAAGTAACTTTTTCTTGGTGCTGGGGATGAACTCAGGGCCTTGTGCTTATGGGGCAGGCACTCTAACCACTGAGCTAAATCCCCAGTCAAAAAAAAGTAACTTTATGAAGAGTGGATACGTTAGCTAACTTGACGGTGGCAGCTAACTTGACGGTGGCAACCGTTTTCCAATACACACACATGGAAGCATCATAAAAACCACACACTGTGTACCTTAACTTACTCACTTTGTCAACTGTACCTCAATCACTAAGGAAAGAGATGCATTCTCAATAGAAAATCAACTTGCAGATCTCACAGGTTCTGGTCACCCCTTAACCTCAGCCCTAGCTTGGCCCCACTGGAGGCCACTAGCCAGCAATGAAGCATCTTGGGAAGCCTCGAGGTGCCTCAGGAAAGCAGGCTCTATATTCCACTTTCATTTCTAGGAATGCACAGTAATTAAGGAAATCTAAATAAGTGTTGGACACAATGTTGTCATCTCAATTCTGCTCCTTGTAAATGACTGTGAGACTCGAGATATGAATGTCAATCCCGATGCTGGCCAGTTGCTGGATTAACAAATACCCAGCAAACTGAGTGGTGGAGCACATCTCTGGGTGTTTCTGGATGGTCATGGAGGTGTGACCTTGGGTTCTATATCCGGTCCTCACCCTTTCCCCTCTGATCTGCTTCCTGCCCACCATGATCAAAGTATCTTTCTTACTCTGTGCCCTTCCACCATGCTATTTTTGCCTGATGTGGACTGAATCCTCTGAAACTAGGAGTCCAATAAACCTCTCCTCCTTTAAGTTGTAGGTGCTGGTGACGTGTCTCAGTGACTAGAGTGCTGACTAACACAGGGTGAGGCCCAAAAAGTAGCACAAGACAATGAGGGACATTCAGGCTGGGCTCTGTTCTGAGACGCTCTCCTTCCTCCAGAGAAGCAGCATGTCAATCAGCAGAGAGAAGAATAAAGGGAAGTGAAGATGAAGCAGGAGGTCCCTGGTGTCACCCAGTGGTGATAAAGCAGTATGCCCAGTAGCACCAGGGCCTATATGAGATCAGCAGTCAGAAACTGGAGATGGAGGCCAGGTAGCATACATAGTGAGGGTATTCTCTCCAGCCCCGGCCAGCCACAGCATGTGGGACCAAGTAGCAAGGAGCTGGGGCCACCCCAGCTGGGGCTGCACCGTGAATGTAACAGAGCAAAGGCATAAAATTGTACTGTTTGCTTTCCAGTTGGAAATAAGCGTGCGTGCGTGCGTGTGTGTATATCTGTCATTTTCCTATTCTGTTAGTCTCTGTTTATTGCTGCCATACCTGTAGGCTGTGGCATGGCTCCTATTATACGTTTTCTTGTTACTTTCCGGGTGATTTTTAGTAAGGAAGGAGGCAAATGGAAGACAAACTCAAGAGCTGAAAGCAAGGATGCACAGTTGACAGTTCTTTGAAGAGAATCCAGCATAGTTCCTCACCAACACCCCATTTTATAATTCTGAACTTTCATGGAATCATTTAGGCAACAGAACTTATCTTGACCTACTTCCCGGCCCACTGTGACTCCAGAGTGGCACTGTGTCCCATGGCATGTGTCCCGGAGCAGGGTGTGAGGGACAGGAAGGCAGGTTTGCTCTGGACGGAGAGACTTCCCACAGAGGACACAGAACTCACCTCTCCCAGGTGCGAGTCACCCAGCGGTCCTTTTGTTTCGGGATTGGCAATGATGATCCGAACCCCAGGAAGTATCTGTTTGTGAGAGGAGACAACTTGACAATGGGTAGAAAGACAGGAAGATTTCACATACAAACCAGCTACAATCTTGCCAGACACCTATTACCTTTGAAAAGATCATTCAGAAAGTAGAACAGCATTAAATCGAAAGTATATGCCAAGGGCTGGGGGTGTGGCTTGGTGGTAGAGCTCTTGCCTAGCAACACACACACACGCCATTATAAAATTATATTTCACTCTAATTTCACTCTAATGATATACCTTATATTAAAGAAACCTTAAAAGAAAGAATCCTGATTGTCAATCATTATTTCAGTAAAGCTGGGGGAATAACCAAATATGCTGAAAGTCATTAAAAAAAAGAATTCTAAACCAAAACATGATAAATGACTTAACATTTAATGCAGGCTGACACTTGCAAAATAGCAATTTTTGGCTACATCTGTGAATAGAATTCCATTATATTTCCATGATGGCACATGGGCATCAGTGAAGGGCAACGTTTACAGTCACCCTGTGCTCTTGAAGGACAGGGAAGTTTTCAGGGATAAATATGGATTAAAGGTCACCCCACATGATTTTGGCAAAATGACAGCTTCCCAGCTGCTTTTGTGGTAGCCAGAAGTAAAAGATTGTGTGTCCAGGCCCAGCAGAGTCTGGGATGTTTGGGCTAATCCCCAGCTCCTCTCTACTGTCTCTCCCCTTCACGCTCCTGGGGATCTCTGTCCTGAAGTACACGTTTCCTTAGACCCGATGCCAATAACAAACTTCCCCTTCTCAACAGAAACTCAGCAATGGGCCAAACTCTAGGTCTCGGCATGGACGTCGGGAGTCAAAAGCCCACTCTTGAAATCGCGAATACAGCCTGCTGCAGTCTAGCTACTCTAACAACACACGGGTGAGATGAGGCCAGTGGCCCGTGGGGACAGCACACTATCATGCGCGGCAGCAAGGCTGCACCTCGAGTCTGACGACACTGCCTGGCCCGGTCAGGACGGTGGTGAGCATCTTCTCACATGAGGACCAACTTCAGGAAGAGGTCTAGCTTGCAGTCATGGACACGCAGATGACAAAGGCCCACAGCAACAAGATGCTTTTAGAGCATCTTGTGAGGGAGGACCTGACAACTGGGGCCAGATGAGGAGAAAAGAAAGCTCTGTGTTACCTGCATTTCTTGCCCTTTTGTTGTATGGAAACGTGGCAGAAACAGTTGTTTCCTGATAATTATTCCGTACCGACCCACTTCTATCATACTGGATTACTGTGACTCTTAACTAGGTCCACAGATATTCAGATGGTTTACAACCTTCCTTTTAGCTAGGTGTGATCAATCATGTGACTAAATTCTGGTCAAGGTATCTAAGTGTAAAACAACTTTGGAAACTTCCTCAGATTTGTGAATTTTATCTCTCCCTCTTGTCTCTTAACCTGATAGATGGAATGTGGACATGATGTCTGGAGCTGAAGCAGCCAATGTTAGACCCTCAGGTATGTTTTGGAACAGAGGCCTTGCAGAAACAGAAGGCAGTGGGACTCCTGGTGACTTCATGTGGTAGTAGATGCTTACTTAATTTGCTAACTTTAACATTAATTTGAGCACCCATGCACTCTAACACAGAAACACAGCTTCTTTAGTACTTACTTTTCCTGACTCCATCAGGGGCAGGCTATGAGGAGACCCTCTTTCTACCAGCCGGACTCTGCAAGCAGAAATTGACAATGTCACTGAATGCATTTTCTGTACCGCTGTCACCTGTCATCTTCAGCACATGGCCATGGCCTGGCAGGTTGCTGAGGAACATTAATCCTGAGCATTTTCCAGTGGCAAAGGTAGGAGTTCAGGAAGGGCAACCCTTCAGCAGGATCAACAGTGTGTGGCAGGGAGTGGCCAGCAACCGCCGAAGGCCGCAGAGAAGGAAAACTGAGTTGCATATGCCAGACCTGCAAAGTATCTAGAAAGATGCATTTAGAGTAACCAAGTTTCAACTTGACATCTGCAGAAAAGAATGAGGGTTAAACAGCAGTCCTGAAAGAGCTGACACTCACCCTTGCGAGTGAAGTCTGGGCCTGAAGCCCCTAGCAGCCTGCCCCGCACAGCCAAACACAGAGCAGCCCAGTTGCTCTCTACTAAACTAAGGGGACCGGGCCAAGGGAACACAGCATAGCTTCCTTGCAGAAAATGAACTGGTTTTAGTTTTAAAAATATTTAATGATAATTTGGTCTTAAAGAATTGGTGTGGATACCACTGCTCATCACAGTCAGAGCCGGCTTGTGGTCCTTCCTGGGTGTGTTTTTAATGCTTCATGGTCTTTGCTCCTGATTTTACATTTCCACCACATAAATAGAAGACAGTGATGCCGTTCATCTAAGAGGTGATGTTTATGTAAACAAAACAGAGGGAAAAGGGAAGTGCTCCAGTGCTTGAAGACTAGAGAATGTCCGATGGGCACGCCCAAGACCTCTGCTCTGCTCCTCCAGCTGCATTATCTCTTCCTCAATGTGAACAACTTACAGAAAGAAATGGAAACAAGGATGTTTTTGCCAAGAAAGAAAAATGTCCTGCATGGTGACAATGTGAGTGCCAAGTGCAGACTCAGGTCAACCTGTACTTAGTGCTGGGTCTGTATTAAACCATCCAGGAACTGAAGAAACCTGTTGGCTCTGGGACTGGAATCTCCTGCTGCTCCTCTTGCTGCCCGTGCTGGCTCCTGGGTGAGCTTTGGCTTGTCCCTGGCTGAGGTCTACTACTGTCAGGTATCGGCTGAGCCTGCACACTGTGCAAATCAACGCAACTCCACCATGGTAGTGTCTAAATATAATCTCCAGCCTGGCCTGTCTCATCCCTGTCCTATTATCAACTCAAATAAAAATCCTGCACCTGAGGGGAAAACCTTTCTTATATTACATTGTGAAGTGGATCTGAAATTTAGACTTTCACCAGGAATGGAATGACAAGGTTGTTATGAGAGGATCTGCCATGAATTCTGCCATAAAGTCTCTCTTTTTCCTGGAAGTGCTCAAGTCCACACAGGCGGTGTGTTCTGCAGGAAGTGAGGCCTTGAAAGTCTGGAGCCTCACAATCCTGGGCAAAGGGATGCGCAGTCCTCCCAGGAGGCCTTTCAGTGTCCCTTTCCTCTTCACTGGGCTCTTCCATCTGGTAACCCAGCTGCCCAGGCCAGACTGCGAAGGTGCTGCTCACTCACTGAGCTTTCCCATCATTGGCCCGAGCACAACCACATCCTAATGGTGTCTCCCCTCAGCCTCACCTCACGTGTGAAGCCATAGAGGCAACTCTTCTTCCTCCATCTGAGATTTTCACCAAAGGGGCCAGGAGCCACGTATGAATCTGTGCAACGAGGTACGTGCCCACAGCCTTCTCCTGAGACCTGCCCCTCGCTGGCCCCACACAGTGTGCAGAGGATCCATCCCAACAACAAAGAGCACAATCACACCATCTGCCTGAGAAAGGAGGGAGTGTTGGCATGGGACATAGCTACCCTTGTCAAACAAGGTCGTTTCCAAATTACCCAAGCTGGAGCCATTAGACACTGCATGGTACAGACAGGGTGCAGGGAACACCTGGGGCAGATGGTCAGGAGGGAAAGGGGAGCACGCGCCTTTGCCCAGCCCACACTGCTACCAGCGACACACATCCTGAACAATCACTTGTCAACTGGTGGATAAACGAACGCCACACTGTCAGCCTTGACCCCCGCCACCTGCAGATGTGGCTGAAACCGTGGCACTGCACGAGAAGAGAAGGCAGGACACAAGGCCACCCCTTCACACAAACCCCAGTCACCCTCTACTTGCAGCCAATTCGCCTTCCTGTATTTAAGGACATGTTGTTGAGAAACCAACCAAACTTTTAATTAAAATTTTTAAAGTCTTCTTCCAAAAATAATGTGGAGCAGCTAAAATACCCAATAAAAGAAGACCATCTGAATAACAAGTTCTTAAAAATCCCCAAAGATAAAGAAGAAATTAAACATTAAAAACCCTTGGTTCCATTGGGGATTTAGTTGTAGATTGCTTGCCTAGCAAGTGCAAAGCCCTGAGTTTGATCCCCAGCAGCCCCTTCAAAAAACCAAAAAACCCAAACAAACAAACAAACAAAAAAAACCCCTAGGACAATTAATACAGGAACAAGGACTGAATTCCATTCTAAGCTTCTTGGCAGCGTAGGCAAACACAGGAGGAGGAGGAGGACCAGCCAAGTGTTTCTTGACTGACTGACTGCAGTACTGAGGATTGCTTCTGGGGTCTTTACGCTAACACACGTCCCCAGTCCCTTTTCACTTTTATTTTGAGACAGGGTCATACTAGGCTGCCAAGTTGCCCAGGCCGGGCTCAAGCTCGTGATTCTCTTTCCTCAGCCTCCCAGAGCGCTGGGCCTACAGGCATGAGCTGCTGCGCCCAGAGAATCAGGCAAGTTTTATGGTCAAAGTTTGGATTCCAACATCTTGCCATTTCCTTTGCTATGAGTGAAGCACATAAGATATGATCATTAAAACCACAAGGAAAAAAATTAGTATTTAAGCTTAGCATATATCATATTCGTACATCCCAAACTACTAACAAATCAGCAAAATTCACTCTGGTGCAGCTTTTGGGTAGAAAAAGGACATTAGGGCAAAACCAAAGAAATATGAATAAAGGACAGATATGTTAATATCATCACCTTGATTTTGGCTCACTGATTATAACCAATGTCAGGTATATATTGTCACATTGGCATTTAATCCAAGAGAACATGGGAACTCTGTAACCAGCTCAATATTTCTTAAATCTGAGCAGCTCTAAAAAATAAAGTGTATTAATTTTTCTCCCAGACTAGCAGAAAAGTCTGGATTCAGGGAAGGAAGGAAAAAGTAGAGGGCTGGGGTAAAAATACGGTTGCAATCTTACATGTGAAAAGGTACACACTGTGTGTCTTGGTCTTTCATTTGGCTCCTTCACTTGTATCATACAGACTCTTCTCCTGTTTGTGTCTCTGCATAGAGTGGCTGGTACCTGTGGTCAGACTTTCATTCTAGAAACCTGTTCCCTGTGGATTTGCAGCAACTGTCTCAGCCATCTCAGGCTCGAATGTGTCACTTTCATTAGGACTGATTCCTGGGCGGACCTCCTACATAAATAATAGTGCTTTTGGTCTTGATCGTGGCCACCAGGCTGAGGTCTTACTTGTGGATTTCTCTGTGCCTCTTCCACACTGTCCTCTTGGAAGGCTTCACAGTGTGCAGCCCCTGCCAGAGAGGGCTATCTGCATCCTTGACTCTGAGTTGAGAGACTATGGCCCTCACTGGGGGGCAATTTCCATCTTACGATGAACAAGCTCACAAGCCAGGCTCAGCAGCTCTGGGTCAGCTGGCCTTGATGGAGAAGGTCTGCGAACTCCAGGGCTACAGGGCTCTCCCAAGTGGAACAAACGAGAAGAAAGCTAGTCAATCCATGGGGAAGTCTGTGCACAGCTAAGCAGAGCTGCTGTTGAGCACCCAACACTGTTGGGGTTTTGCTTCTTGGCCTTTCCCAGCTCTAGTACATTCCCATCTCTAGGTTCGGCTAGACACCTCTTTCTCCTCCATCAATCCTCGGTTACAAAAATATTTCCAATAGTTTTTGTTACCACCCAAGAGATCCTAACTAACATGGTCCAACTTTTCTTTTCGAGTAAAACTAGACTTGAGAAATAACTGTACATTTGTAAACATATCAATATTATGTTTCTAGAAAATTTCTATTTGGTTGGGAATGGTGTCATCCAACTGTAATCCCAAACACTTGGGAGACTGAACCAGCAGGATCACGAGTTCAAAGCCAGGCTGGGCAACTTATTAAGACCTTATTTCTAAATAAACAGATAGATATATAGACATGGACAGACAGACAGACAGACTTAGGGTTGGGGGTGTAGCTCAATGGTAGAGGACCACTGGCTTTGCTCCTGAGTACAGAAGCCAAAGTTTGAAAACTACAGAAAACTTCTAAGAATGAAAACAGTACAAAGAATACCTATAATTTCTCTTACTCAGACTCATCTATCACTCATATTTTACTATATTTGCTTTATCATTTGTACTCATTCTCTTGCTCTATTTTACACACATCTACACTTTTTCCACTCCACAATAAGTTGAAAACATCATGACCTCTTTACTAGCATTTCAATATATATTTCCTAGGAATAGGGACATTCTTTTACATAATCACAAAACAGTTATCAGCTTCAGTAACTTTAATTTTAGTATATGTGCTGCCGAAGCGAACACAGTAACTTTAATTTTGATCTAAAATGTAATTCAGTTTCTATTCGAGTTGTCCAATAACACAATAATGTGCCCTACAGCACCCCTTGGAGCACAAGACTAAACCAACATCAGATTTTGCACTTAGCTGTCACTTTAAAAACTGAACTAATCAGGAAAATTTCCTACGCCATTTTTATTCTTATGACACTAAAGTTTTTGAAGAATATTGTCCTTGCCTCTTAAAAGTATAATTCAAAATTATTTACAATGGATTGAAGACCAAAATGTTAACAACTAAAGTATAAAACTACTAAGAGAAAACTTTGGGGAAAACCTTTGTGACACTGGATTTAGTAGTTAGTTTTTCAGTATGACACCAAAGTAGAGGCAGTAAAAAACAAACAAACTGTGGCTGTGGATTGTACCACATCAAAACGAAAAACTCCCGTTCATCAAAGGACACAACAGAATCAACCAAGTGACAAGGTAAACCTTGAAACAGAAAGAATTATTTGCAAACCTGGTAAGGGATTAACATGTTCCCACCGGTTTGAACTACTGGTGGTACGTACATGAATGACTGTCCCATTGTGAACGTGTTAATATTTAGAACATACAAGAAACTCCTATAACTCTGTAACAAAAAAAAAAATACAGCTGAAGAACAGAGAAAGGATTTGGATGGAGATTTCTCCAAAGAAAGTAAATGAATAGTCAATTAGTGCACAGAGAGATACGCCACATCACTAATAGGGGGATGCAAACCAAAGGCACAGTGAAATACCATCTCACACTCACTAGAATGTCTACTATCCAAACAGAAAATAACAAATGTTGATATGGAGACATTAGAACCCTTGTTACTATGGAATATAAAATGGCCTATCTGCTTCAGAAAACAGGATGGTGGTTCCTTAAAAATTAAACACTGAAAAACCATACAATCCAACAATTCTACTTCTGGGCATACACAAAAGAACTGAAAGCAGTGACTTGAATATCCACACTCCCGTGTTCCTAGCAGCACCAGTCACAGTAGCCCAAAGGTGGGAGCAACCCAAGGGTCCACAGAGAGATGAACTGACAAAAGGTGCTATCTCCATACAGTGGATTATCATTCAACCTCAGGATGGAAAGAACACACTTACAAAGATCGCCAAGCTGGTTTTCGCTTGCAGTTCTATGAGATGGCAGGAAGGAACAAGGTGAAGTAACATAAACTTCAGCACACGCACCATGAATAAAGCCAAGTAAAAAAAAAATAAATAAATAAATAAAAAATAAAAAAAAATAAAGCCAAGTAAGGGCTGAAGCCAAGTCACCATGACCTCTGTCACACATCCGGCCCTACACTGGGACAAGGAAGGACACAGAAGAGACATATGGCCATCTGTGCCAGCCCTGAACAAAGTTCACATCTCTGGGCAGGCAGTCAACTCCTCTAGAAAAAGGACATTAAAACATCTATTTATGATTTAAACAGAAAAGTGATCTTCATGTAGCCCCTAAAGCCAAACAGAAGAACAGGCTTTCTGTAGGAGTGTGTGCTCAAGGGCGTCAAGTCAGAACTGAGAGGTGGATATCACTCTGGCAAGGGGGAGACTTAGGATGGCTATAGTAGACACATGAGGACATGCGGCTCCAAGTCTTATGAAAAGGGAGAGCAAAGACAGATGACCCTTGGAAAGTGCTTTGTTCTCAATGGAAGAGAGACACAGCACTGACAGGAGTCAAAGAAGGTCTTGCCCACACTCTGTGCTTAGATGACACTTATCACACCATGTTTATGTGCAGATGGACAAGGAGAAAATGGACTGTGTGGGAGAGAAGGAAGAATAACTGAGAACAAAGACCCTGAGGAGCAGGTAGAAGGTTGAAGTCTGGAGAGGCAAAAGTGGGTCAGAGTAGGCAGCCACAAGGGCTTCACAGAGGAGGTGCGGACAGCTCCTGAGAGAAACTGAGGCCCTCAGAGGCATAAGGTCAAAATGACAGGACACGGTGTGAGAAGAAATTAGAGAAAATGAGATCTAAAGACTGAAAATAGCATTGAGTTTAAAGTGAGTCTCTAAAAGTTACTGGGTGGAAATTTTTAAAGAAGCAAATATTAAAGTATTACAGCAGACAGCTGCTGGCACATGTCTGCAATCCTAACACTCTGGAAGGCTGAAGCTGGAAGAGTACAAATTCGAGTCTAGTCTGGGCAGCTCAGTGAGACACTGCCTCAAAATAAAAAATAAAATGCAACAGGCCCTAGGTTCAATTCTCACTACTGCAAAAAGAAAGAAAAAAAAGGTATTATGGGACAGAGACTGCTGCTTCCCTCTTCTGACCAAGTCTCTGGTGCAGGCCTAGGAGCACTACGCCTGGAACTCTCCCAGTTCTCCAAGACAGAGGGCTTGGCCACATCCTCCTTAGCTCTGGTGCCATGTCGTTCCCCACATGGGAGTTTTCCATCTGCACACACCCAAGAGATGTCTGAAGAGGAGCAGCCAGAGATATGGGAAGACTTGGAAGCAAGCTACAGAACATTTTTACTCATCTGAGGGGAAGGTGGCAAAATAGAAACTGGAAATTCACATCCAAATAATGTGAGAGACACTGTACCAATTGTAAATCACTTCACTTTTCTCTATTGCTAAGGACATCTGATTTTCAAGTACACCTCACAAGCACTATTTAATCAATGGCAAAAATGGTATCACATTCGTGATCTGGTGATTATTCACTAAGCTGGGCTAAGCAATGTCCTAGAAGGCTATGCTCGTGCCTGAAGACAGGAAAGCAGAAATAAAGAAGGGAAATATATGCTAATGATAAAGATGAAAGAGGCTCAACCAATCAAAGATCAAAAATACTTTTAAAAAATCGCATCTGTACTGAGCATAGACAGGCTCTTCCCTCATCATTCCCTAAGCGATACAACAAAACAACTATTTACACAGGGACTTACATTGGATTAAGTATTATAACTGACCTTCAGATGATTTACGGTACAACTACATAAGACAGCATATACTGAGGCCTCCAATTTCTTAGTGATGGTCCTAAGCAATTAAGAGGTATTAAATTATACATCCTCACAACAATTTTAAACATCAGTACCACAGTCACCATTTTACTGACTGTGGAAGTAAGACAAGGCAATGTGTGCAGGATTGCATAGTTAGAAAGTGGGAGAACTGATCCCTGAGGTCAGGTCCTGAGTTTAATCTAACTGCAAGGCACCCCTCAGATTCATCACCTCCAGAGACCAGCCAAGGCTCAGCTACGGCACATTCGGGACTGGGGGAACAGGCTGAAGCTAGCAGTGAGACTACCATTGCACACTTATTAGGACACTCATCTGAGGACTATGTGATGA
Source organism: Hystrix cristata (assembly GCA_004026905.1). Classification (NCBI taxonomy): domain Eukaryota; kingdom Metazoa; phylum Chordata; class Mammalia; order Rodentia; family Hystricidae; genus Hystrix; species Hystrix cristata. Next base: position 50,560 of record PVJO010001434.1, read on the forward strand.
CCAGAGGTAAAACTGCTCAGCAAAGAAGGGTGAGCTCCCTCTAAGGCCTGGCTAGGCACTAGGACCACAGGCCACGACAAGCTGACTGCAAGACCAGCTGCAGACTCTGGCATCCTCCCAGGGAATCCTTCTCGTATGTGCTCTCACACACACTTGGACACACATGACACACCAGCACAAACTCACATCTGCATGTGCATGCACACACATATATGCTCATAAGGCACATGTGTACACTCACACACTTTAAAACCCTCATATATCTGCAATGCTCTATACACAACCCACTCATCTACTCTTACATTTACAATACATAACAACACCCTTGTACACAAACTCTTATGCACATTTGCAGCACTTACAAAAAACATGTAGCATACTTGCATGCATGCATTCTCATACATACACAGCGTACACATGCAAAAGTATACACATGAGCACATAAAAGGGAGCATACACAACATATGAGCCAAAGGTGTACACTTGAATACATGCACCAACACATATATGCATACATGCCATGCTCACACATGCACCAGAACTGACCTATCAGAAGGCCCCTAATGTTAGTAGTTTTGTCTTATCTCCTTCCTAACTCGTCCCATCCTGCTACTGATTAAATCAAGATCTACCCATTTGTCTTTATTCTCTGCCCCATACTCTCAGGACCTGGGCACTCAACCACCCACTGGCTAGGAATTAATATTCATACTTTTCTAGCAATACCTTTTAATTATGACTTTAGGTTACAAGCACTGAGGAAACTAAGAAAATTTTATTCTTGGCCTTCACACTAATATATTGTTCAGAAAATTTGACGAACTGCTAAAATTATTTCTTTAAATACATAAATTTTTTTTTTTACTTTTCTAGCTAAAGACTGAAAAATTCAACTACTGTCCTTAAAGATCAGATTGAAAGTGACTGGTGACTGGAATTCATTTTAAATGAATATAATGTAAAGAACATTTTAAAAGCGGTCACTTCCAAATAGCCTCAAAACAATTTCATCAATCCCTCCCTACACCCTCCTGTAAGCGTGGGAACTAAATCTACAGTATTCCAGAAACAGGGAGAATATGTATCTTCATTTTGTGGTGCAGAAATGTTCTCCATGGCAACCGGCTACAAATGCAGCTCACAAATCTTCAACGCTAAGGCTCCGAGAATAAAATGGGTATGAAAGACAGAGGCATAAGATCAAGTAGAAACAGTGCATGAGCACATCTGTCCCCGTGGGTCTCCCTGTGGTCTGTCCCGCCCCTGCCTGTGTGGCACACACACCCTCCCCTCTCTTCAGGACATCGCACATGTGTGTTGACAAGTCAGCCTTCCCCCAAATGGACAATTAAAGCGGCAGAAGTGATTAATCCCATGACCGCACTCCGACGTAGCTGAAGTGAGAGAACCACCACCTGGTTTCTGTAGGAATAGTCACAAGAAAGGCACAGAATGATTTCAGTGGCCCTCCTGCTTCCCTGCCTTCCGGCTGCTGGCCTTGGAGCAGCTGGTATCTTTCCCTCCCTGGAGCCATTACCTGATGACCTTGGAACTATACTTGCTCTACTGGCCACCCCTGCTTGCTTCAGGACAGGAGGAGGAAAGCAATTTACCTCACTACCTGCACACCACTGCCCTCCAGCTGCCTGGAGCTCTCAGCAGTACTCTACCTGAGAATAGCACTTCCCAGTGGTTTCCTCCTAGTCCTTGTATGCACAGGACTGCACCCATGCTAAGCACAGGGAAACTGAGGCTGCAGAGCTGAATACCTTGTCCCAGGGCTTGAGGCAGAGGGAAAATCTGGACTCGGACCTCTCTGATCCTAAAGCCTCTGTGTCATAGTACCTGCATACAATGCCCATTTCACACATGCTGAAAAAGTTAAAACACTGATGCTGGCCAACATTTCCCTCAGGGAATACGGAGCGGAGGTTTCACAGAGGAGAAGAATGACAGCTGAGCCTGAAAGGAGGAGACTGTCAAAAGGACAGGAGGCATGGATAGGGACAAAGCTCTCCACAGGTGAGCTCAGGGGCTGCTTGTGGGGCTGGGAGGCACTAGGAAGGCGAGCCAGACATGACACAAGAGGGACAGATGGAGGGACTGCTGAGATTTTCTGCCCTGCAAGTGAGGAAGAGGGGCTAGCAGACAAGGGGTGAGAACCCCCACGTGTTGGGTAGGACAAGAGCAGTCTGTAGCCAACAATGGGGGTGACAGGCCTTGTCAGAGGGTCAAATGAGAATCCTGTAATTGTAGGACATCCTGAAAAAACAATGAAAGAGATTGACGGGGAGTGAGAGTAAGCCATGGGATGGAGGGAGAAACAGCACAACTCAGCCCAGGGGTCCTGGGCGGCCAGGTGCAGCTCCCAAAAAGTGGGGGGAAAATCATCAGGTGACGCTCCAGAGAAGCGCTCAGTTCCTATTTATGGGGCGTCAAATACTGAAGCGGAAAAGGTACAGCTCTCATGAAGACAGCCTGCTGTCTGACAAGCTCTTCCCAGCATCCCTGACAGAAGAAGGAACCAGGGACACAAGTTTGGGCAATTCCACTGCAGTGATACGAAAGAACAAACAAGGACGGTGGCTGACACAAAGGAGGAGTCTAAGGTGTCCAGCACAGGAGCAGGCTGTGGGACAAGGATAATAGGCTGACGGCATTGTTAACCATCGCAGTCCCATTACCCACTGCTGTGTTTTACAATGTTTCACAGAGCAGTTTCCAGTTCACGAAGCATTTTTACTTCTATTTCAGATTTTTTTAAAATGATGAGCAAGCAGCCTGGTCAGGGAAAATCATTACTAGATATTTTACAAATTAATAAAAAAACATCACTTAGAAGGATTACTGACTTGGCCAAGGACAAAGAATTAGTCCATCATGGAGCAGGCCAATCAGAAGATTAAGGTTTCCTGCCCTTTCCAACAAAATGATATTGATCTGATACTGAGCTTTTATTACTTTATCACCATTCACTGTACTGACTCTCATTTTATTTCACCTTTCCTAAAGCATACTCTTTCTCAGCAAGGTGGGTTTGCCACAATGAAGATAAATGGCAGGTTTTAAAAAAATGGGTAAAAGGTAGTTCCTAAGATGTTTATTCTTTTTAAAGAAGAAAAGTCTTTACACCCCAGCTTGCAGCCTTGTTTGATTTTTCAAGGTACTCCTAACACCGCATAGATTTATGCTCTAAAACTGAGTAGGTTTGATCTACTACTGCATTACAATATTTGCTCTTTATAGTTTGAGGACGTAAATGTTTCTGAAACAAGTATTCTGTGATGGACTATTACTCACTCCTTGAGGGAGGACAATTATAAAACTGTTTTCCAAATAATTTTTATGAAGAGTAGATCTATTTTATGCCTACTTATTATTTGGGAAATAATACTCCCCTGGTACAAGTATTTAACTTTTCCAAGTTTCTGAAGTTTGAATATGTTCCAGCCTAAACTTTGCAACACGGTGGCTGGCAATCTTGGGGGGCAGTGCTGGGGGGCAGTCATTTACATTTTAGCATTCTCGATGCTAGTTGCCTAGTGAAGGGCTTTGTACCATATGGCCTCTCCAATCTTATGTAATTCTGTGACTCACAGAACAGGTATGTTTTTTTGATCCAGAAGGTCTATCTTTATTCCTTTTCTTTCTCTTGCCTAACTGCTCTGGCTAATGTTTCCAGAACCACACAGAATAAGAGTGGTGATAGTGGACCTCCTTGTCTTGTTCCAGATCTTAGAGTGAAAGATTTCAGTTTCTGACTGTTTAGTATAATGTTGACCGTTAGTTGGTCATAGATGGCTTTTATCAGATTGAGATATAGACGGTCTATTCCTAATGTCTATAGAGGTTTTTTTTTTTTTATCATGAATGGGTGTTACATCTCGAGAACATGCTCTTATGTGAAATAAATCAGACACATATGACTATATATCGAATTGTTTCTCTGACATGAGAAACTGTAAGTGTAAATAAGGACAAATGGTATAGATATTGTGAAAAAGAAAGATCATATTTAAATGGGAAGAGAACTAGAGAGGGAAGAAAGGGAAAGGAAGGAAGGGAAAAAGAAAAGAAAAAGAAAAAACAGAAAAATGTAAGTAAAGTTATTGTAAATAAGGAGGGGAAGGTGAGTGGAAGGGAGGGGTGGGGAAGGGGAGGAAACCAAGATATATCATGTACAGGTACAAATGAACTATGATGAACGTGATCATAATGTGTATCTACAATGTACCAATACACGTTCTTGGTAAATAAATACAAAAACAAAAAACAAAAAACAAAAAACAAAACAAACAAAAAAGAAGGTCTAACAGGGCTACTAGGCCAGGCAAGCAATCTGTAAGTGTGACATGGGGATGTCTGTGTGTGGCTTCTTAATCTTAGCACTACTGATGATTGTCCTGCGTACAGTGTAACATTTAGCAGCATCCCTGGCCAGGTGTCACACAGGGGCACAAATGTCCTGGTGAGAACCTCTGCTGAAAGGGGACAGTGGTAACCATCTGGGTGAGTGGACACTGCATGGCCCTCATAGCCAGCAGGTTCTGGTCCCCTTCTTGTGGGTACAGCCTGGCCTGACACATTCAGGCACACAGGAGCCAAGAGCTCTTATCCCTGAAGAACGTGTTCCTGCTGCCACTTGCTTGGGCAGGGGTCTGTTCCTGCAACTCCCACCTCCCAGCCACTCAACCACTCTTGCTCTATTTATCCCTGTGTTTCACTGAGGCACAATGACAATGTCGGCAGGGGAGCGAATGTGAAAATGCAGGGTAAAAAGTGCAGTACTGAGCATATGGCAACACATTCACTAAGAATGCAGTGGCAGTCTTTGCAAAAGGATGCCACGTGCCAAGGCCTGCACTTCATGAGGGCTGTGCCCAGGCATCTCCAAAATCACCCAACAGAACGTGAACCATCTCAAAAGGGAGCATCTGCAGTGAAAACAGTAGTATCTTCTCTCCTGGTAATTGACAGGTCATCCCACTAAAGCAGTTTCCACAAAGGTCTTCTCATGCTGCCCCCCACTCCCTTACACACGCTTACAGAGACAAATGGCACCACTTTGCGGTCTTGCTCAAGAGCTGCTTCAGAATCTGCACAGAATTAACAACCTGACTTCATTCTAACTTTTAATGGAAACTCCTATTGCATGAGATGCAAAATGGGGCTCAACTAAAATGGCCAAGGAAAAGAACTAATTGCTTGTCTTCTGCTTAGCCTCATAGATCAAGCAACTTGGCCATGTCACAGCTGTCATGCAACAAAGTTTTCATTTGCAAAGCTTGAGCTGACTTGACCAATTCTACCAACTTTATCCATTGGTTAGTTACATTTTGAGCAGGTAAACATTTCTGCTCCTCTTCCTTCTAGAGGAGTACCTGCATGTAGGCCACCAACAAGAAAACAAAAAGGAAAGGAAAGGAAAACCCCACCAGCAAACCATACCTGTCATGTCTCAGGGCCCTCATGTCAACGTAGACAGTGGTGGGGTCAGGTCCTGAGGTTCCCTGCAAGCAAAGGCACAGCATGATTATTTCAAGGTTGTGTGAAAGGAAATTAGGGTCTGTGCTCTCTACTAGCTGGGAAGCATTGCTTTAGCAAAATCTTAGCCTGTGTTTAACTTTTATTTTGACAATTTAAATTCCCAAAGGAGCGTTATTATTAATACTGGAGTTTCACACAGCTTGACTACCAGCCATATACATGAAAGAAAAGAGACATGTCACATGTTTTATCAAATAAAAAGGTGGCTGAATCCACCAAGGAAAGGGTTGGCTGCAGAAGCTGGCTGTCAAGGATGTGAAGTATCATTTGCTGACAGATTTTTATGATGTGCATCCAGAAAGGTGTATTTTTAGAGCTTAGGATACTGAATCAGACATGTGACTTGAACTGATAGATGAAGTGGGAAGATAGAAGAGATAATTATTTTGCCCCTTTTAGTTCTACTTTATGCCTTACCTCTCCAGCCTCAGGAGGTTATTTTTGTCTGTGATGTGAGTCAGGAGGCTGCACGTTTATCCCTGCCAGTTGGGCTGAACCTTGTGGTCTGAGTTGTGACTTTATTTAACACAACAGTCTAGAAATCTTATCCTGGTACCATACCTCCTTCAAAGGATATGCTAGGTGACTTTTGACTAGCAATCCTGCCCACATAAGAGCAACATTCTTAAGGCTACATGACAAACCACCGTTCACATGCATTTCTCAGAAAGGCAATGTAATACCTCGGTTGGAAAAGATGGAACTCACGACAGATTTGCCAAAAAAAAGAGCCCCTCAGAACTTATTCGAAGAACTACACTAAAATTCTTCAGGTAATGTCCCAATTTTACATCAGAGACATATTTAAATATAAATGGGGAAAATAAATAAAGGCCACTGCATTAAAACATGGTCTTAAAAAAAAATGGCCTACTTTTCAATAAACTCCAGCCATTGATACCTCACCACCAAGCTAGAGAAAAAGAAAAGCACATGCAAATCAGCCTCAACTAATACTAACAGTGCTCGTGCAAGGCAAAGAAAGTTCTTTCTAATCTATGATTATTCAGTGAGGCTGTGTTACAGACTAGCATTGAGTGAAGAACTGGTTTGATGTTCCAAATAATGCAAAACACATAATCAATTTAAAAACATGGGCAATAAAAGACAAGCAAATCAGAAAACAGGTCATTAAAAGTGGAAAATGATGGAAAATGGAGACTGACTAAAAAATAGACAAGGAAAGTACTGGTCATCCACAATGGAAATACAGTATCTGTCACACATGTGAACACTGGAAGAATCCAAGCAGTGACATCACCCTGGTGGTCACCACCCCTGACCATGAGCTCAATCTCTACACTCAACCTCCAGTCTGTCCCACTGCTGGAAGCTGGCAAGGCAGGAGGCAAGTAGGGAAGTAGGCACTAGTGTGAGGAAAAGTCCCCTACCTGCTCAGCCAGTGTCCAGAGCCTGTGGGGCTACAGCAGCAGGAGGGTAGGAACAAGAAGAAAGGAGAGAACACCAGACCAACAGAAACAAAAAAATAAATGACACATATAGACATGGACACAAACAGAACAATCCAACAATTAAAAAATGGGATGAAGAAGAGGAAGGGAGGAAGGAGAATGCAGAAAGCAGGGAACAAAGTAAAAAGAAGATAAAAAACAATGTCAAATATGGAAATCATTAAAATTAATCACTGTATATTAAAGGCTAAAAAAATTTTAAAAAGATGTCAACATATCCACAGAGCAATGGAACAGAGAATAATAGATGACTAACCATGGACACATAGATGTGAGTAATTTTTTGACAAATGAGGAGATGGTGTTTTTGAGTTCCTCTCTGAGGGAGGTGAAATATAAATTTTATTGGTTACATCTGGTGGTTGTTCCTTTGTTGAAATAATTTTAAGTTTTCAATTATGATAAGGAAGCTGAAAATGAAAGTTTTTATACTTTAAATGAATGTACTTAGCCCTACTGATCTACAAGGGTAGGTAAAAAAAGAGGAAGCAAAAGTGTATCTGAAGTACAAAGGACCATGCTCGCTTCGGCAGCACATATACTCAAGTACAAAGGACCCAAATATCAGACTCGTATGTGGTTTAGCTCAGCAGCTGTGTGAGGAATTTCCATCCAGGTGAGCATCCTATGTCAACTATAATAGCCGGGGTACCACCAAATAGTGGCACATCAACTTCCACTTTCTTCTCATGGCCTTCAGTGTTTTGGTACCTGCATTCTACCCATATTAAATACCTATTTCAGCATGACAGGAAAACTCCAGAATGCAACTCAGGCAAATTCCTTGGGTACAGTGGGTTTGTCACCAGGCCATTTATGAACCATTATGGTTTAGATCCAAAATGTCCCCCAGTCAGGCGTGGTGGTGCACACCTGTAATCCCAGCACTTGGGAGTCTAAGGCAGGAGGATTGCCTCAAGTTTGAGACCAGCCTGGGCTACACAGTGAGTTCAAGGCCAGCCTGAACTACACAGCAAGACCCTGCCTCAAAAAACCAAAAAAAAAAAAAAAAAAAGTCTCCCAAAATTCTGTGTTCAGATGTGGAGCTTTTGGACGGTGACTAGATCACAAGTACACTATATTCACTGGTAGATTAATCTACTGATGAATTCATAGCTAAATGTGCTGTGGAAGAGGCGGGGTCTGGTTGGAAGAGGTGAGTCACTGGGGGCGTGACCTGCACATATTCCTGACTGTGGTTCTTCTCTTTGTGCTCAGCTTCCTGGCTGCCACTGATGATCAGCTGTCCTCTGTCAGGCCCTTCCATCATGCCTGAGTCAGGTCATCATGGACCAAATCCTCTAAAACTGTGATCCAAAATAAGCCTTTCTTCTTTCAAGTTGTGAGTGTCAGGTACTTTGTTCCAATGCCTATAAGGTCACTACGGTGATACCTTGGTTCATGAACTTAACTCATTCCATGATTCTGGAAAAGTTGGCTGCATCCTGTTCAGGCAGGAAAGATGGCTGTGGTTGTGTTCGTCACCTAATGCTGAGTTCTCAAACAAAAACAAAATTTTGCCAAATGCTTCTGTTTGTGAACCAAACTGTTCATACACAAAAGCAGTCATGAACTGAGCTACCACTGTAATACAGGTAACTTTTCCAAACATTTCCAGAAAGGTAGAGAAAGGCGATGTTTCAGTGACTCCTGGATAGATGCACAATTGTTCGTTGTGTGTCTGGCCTCCCATCAACCGACACACCCTAGGAAGACAATCACTCACTATGCAGACACTAAAGAGAACAGCAATGAAAGAGTTAAGTGGTCATCTTCTTTGGGCTACAATTTGTTAGCAAAACCAGACTGAACAATTACAACCACTCAAAATATAGCCAAGTTTTGAAAAGCAATAGTTCAGGATTTAAAAAAAAAATTGAATTCTGTTCTGTCACTTACTTTATTGTGGTAATTATAGTTACTGCTATCTCTCAGCATCTTTAAAAAATAAAAGGGCATCAAGAAAAAAATTGGGTTCACAGTGATGCGCACACCCGAAGAGCTCACTGGACTTTTACTGGATATATGTAAGCCAAATGCAATGCTCTAAATCATTTCCTTCACACTTACTTGAAACCTAAATACTAATGGGGAAAAAATAAAGTCAATGTCCTCTCTATGTTATCCTAACTCACAAGCTTTGTTATAATGGCTTAAAACAGTTTCTCAAATGGCTCAAGACAGTGACCAGAGCCCTATAAGTCTACATGTTAGTAAAAAAGAAGTCACAAAAGAGGAGAGAGTTAAAATACAAATGTTTCTCAGTTTCAAAAACCCCAAGGTTCAAAGTATTTAAGATACAGGGAATGTAAATTTAAGAAGAGCCTTACATTGCTGAAAACTGTAAGTCTGCATTTCCTTAAATAATAAGGTCCCTAATACATATAAATGCCCCTAAATATTTAAAGATCATCAAATATTTGCAAAAAGAAACAGTGGGAAAACAAAATTTCTATTTAGAAACAAGGATAAAACAGTTTTGAAATTACAAGTTACATTAATTGGAAAAAAATTTACTTTAAAAATTCAACTGTATAATAAAAATGTTATAAATATTATAATTCATTTATTCATTGATATAAAAGTATTACATAATTTGGCAATGTTTATTGATTACACGAATTTCATTTATTTGCAGTGCTGGGGACAGAACCCAGCACCTTGCACATACTAGGTACGTGTGCTATCACTGATCTATATTCCCATCTCCTAAATTATATTTAAATCTCATCACAAGATGTACAGACTCGCATCTCAAATACCAGCACAGAAAATGCAAAGCAATATTTATTTTAACAATGAGCTGTTTAGTATCTAATGATTCAGTGATTAGAACAATCTGGTCTTAATGCATAGTAATAAACTAAGTAGAAATGTGTGAAATAAGCAATTCCAAAGGACTGATAAGAGTGTTTATGTACTGTACTAGATGTTTGAGGAGACCAGAAAAAGCATACTCTGTATCTATAGAAATTGCAGTCTTCGGATTAAAAGAAAAAACACTACAAAATTTGACTACTTCTCTGTATTCTAACTTACAAAAGTATTTCTCTATTCACATGAAGTTGTGGGAGTTACGGAAATGCTACAACTTAGAAGCGCTTTAATGGTGTACTCCATATGATCTTTTCAAAATGCTTCCCTATGACCTGTCCCTGCTCCAAACCCTATAACGAATCCCCACAGACCTTGAGTGCAGGACAGGAAACCTTACTACAGTCCTGTGTCATTCTCTTCCAGCTAATCTAGTCTCTTCTAACCCTTCCTGTAGCAAGGTCTTCATCCTCACAGCTTCCTGGGCTAGAATACTCTTTCCCCTTGCTCTTGCCACCTCCAACTCATTTTTGGGAACTCAGCACAAGTCAGCATTTGCTTACCAAGGTCCCAAAGAGACTTGCTATACCTGGGCCACAACCAGACCATTTTCTGTGGCTGGATAACACCATCTGCACAACCTGTGGTTAATGACTGCCTCTTCCATGAGCAGGGAGGTGCCTAAGGACAAACTGTGTCTGTTTGGTAACTGCTTTCCTATCTCCTCCAAGGCTGCCAATAACACATGGCAAAGAGTGGGCACTCAGTATCTGTAAAGTGTGAGAGGAAGCGACCACATGCTAGCTTGCTGATTTGAACAGGACAGATCACTTTCCTTTTTAGATATGAGATACCATTAACATCTTGGTATTAGACAAAGCTCACTATATCATTAAACATGTACGAGGGATAGAAGGAGACTAAGCAATGGTCTCCATAAAGGGGAATGGACACCCTTTTCCCAAGATACTCACTTCTTCTGCTTGGGGCACTCTCTGGGCTGCAAACTCATTACTAGTCCTGACACAGTACCTCCCTCACCCAGCAATCCACTGGATTCTTTGTTAAGGAAACATGCTAGACAAGCGCTTTATCACTTGAGCTAAATCTCCAACCCCAGGAAACATTTATGATGCACCCACTTCACACAAAATCTTGTGGCAGAAACTGAAGATACGAACATAAAAGTTACATGATACAGTTTTAGAGAGATTTGTAAATAGGTAATTGGACAAGACTATGGGAAGGATAACTTGATTTGAGATCAACTTGGGTAGCACTAACTTGAGAAAGAGGAATTAAGGTGGTCAGTCCAGTAAGATGACAGGTACAAGGAGACTGAAGGGTAAGCGTACCTGGGTGGGAAGTCAGGCAGGCAGTGTACCTAGGCCAAGGGTGAATGAGTTACAGCAGTGAACAGGGAGGGACTAGAATGGCAGGAAGGAAGGATGCTCACAACCTGTTTAAGTATTTTCTAATTTTTATTGTGATTTTTCCTGTCTGTGGCTTAGGTAGAAGCATATCATTTAATTTGCAAATAGTTGGGGATTTTCCGGCCATTTACTGTTATTGATTTCTGTAAGTCCATTATGGTCAGAGAATATACTCTGTGTGACTGCAGTCATTCAATATCCATTGACAACTGCTTTACAGTCTTTCTTAGGGGAAGATGCTATGTACATTTCGGGAGGATGTCAATCCTGCAGATGTTAGTATCCTACTCTAATGGAGCTGCTATGATTAATAGCACAAGTTGGGAGATGCAGACCACAAAAACATACTGTCTTGCAGTTCCGGAGGCTGGAGGGCTGACATCAGTATCAGCATGATCAGGTTCTGGAGAGGCTGCCTCCTGGGCCTGCAGACAGCTGTCTCCTCTGTGTGCTCACACAGTCCTTCCTTGTGTGTGCAAACAATGAGTGACCCTCGAACTTTCTTCCTTTTTTAAAAATTTTATTTTAATGGTACATTTTAGATGTACCTAGTTATAACATCCATCATAGGGGATTTGTACCTGTACATGATATATCTTGTTGCTTTTTTTCTCATTCCCCTCCCCTCCCTTCATCTCCTCCTCCCTCTTTATTTACAAAAGTTTCATATCTATTTTTTTTCCTTCCATTTCTTATTCCTTTTGTCCCTCTGTTCCTTTCCCCCTCCCCCTCCATTGTTCCCTTTACCATTTGGACATTTTCTTCCTTTTCTCAATAGATTTTAGCATAAGGACACCAGTCCTACAGAATTAGGGCATCACTGCTATGACCTCATTTACTCTTCTACCTCATTAAATCCTGCCTCCAAATCAGGGGTTAAGGCTTCAATATACTAATTTGGAGAGCATGGGGAGGCACAGTTCAACCCACAACAGTTGGGTACAGTGTTTATCTTACAAAATAAAAATGAAATTTCCTAATAAGAGAATAACAATAGTTAATGCACTTTGCATCATTATCTTCAAAGTAGTTATTCAGAGTACAAGACATATACCAAAGAGATTCTTACACAAGGAAGAAACAGATAACACAAAACTTTGTTTTTAATAAACTAAGATAAACTAGTGATATAAATGAAACAAATGAGCATATATATTAAAATATTTTTGAAACAACAGAATAGGTAATTTGGGAAAGTATTTGAACTTCTCCTTACTTCACAAGCTTAAATATCATGTGGTTTCTTTTATATGAGAAACACAAAATACACACATACAAATAAAAAGCACAATAGAAGAGCAATACATATGGTACACTGTTCCTTAAACACCAATCAGATCAACATAGTTAAGTCCTCAACTCTTTTATATGCTTATTGATTTCTCCTGATGCATTTTATCAGCTGATGATTGAGAGGTATTAAAATCTCCAATCATGACTGTGAATGTCTCTTTTTCCTTTCATTTCTGTCAGTTTTGCTTCATGTATATTGAACCTCAGTTTTGAGGTGCACATATGAAATTTGTTTTATTGATGGATCAACATTATAAAGCATCATCATCTTTCATAATGCTTCGGATCTGGTATGTCTGCTATTAGTACATCCACACGTGTCTTCCTATGGGAACTTAGCATTGCTTTTCAATCTATCAGCATCTTTCTATTGAAGTACATTTCTGGTAAACAATGTGTAGCTATTTTAATTCATTCTGAAGATCTCTGCTTTAATTGGACTGTTTCGTTCATTGACTTTCTTCCCCACTTCTTTTCGCTGTGGTATGACACTGCAAGGGGTTATATATAGACGTCCCCTAAAGTCTCAATATACTCATAGGTGGGGCTTTTTTTGAAAGGTGATTGGATTACTGGGACAGTATAGCTGACTTGCTATTAGGAGGCTGGAAGATGGGTTACTGGGTGCATGAGCTGGAAGAACATATCTTCTTCACTGGCTCCTTCCTTCTCTCGCTGCTTCCTGGCTGCCACGATGGGATGGGTGCAGCCTTCCTCTGAGAGTTCCTCCCACCATGCCTTTTTGCCTTGGAGCCAGCCAACTATGGATAAAAACATGAGCCAACATACTCCCAAAACTGCTATATAGATTTAATACAATCCCAATTAAATTACCCATAGCATACCTCACAGACTTAGAGAAGACAACCCTAAAATTCATTTGGAACCAAAAGAAACCTAGAATAGCAAAAGCAATTCTGGGCAACAAAAGCAAAGCAGGGGCCATCACAATCCCTGACCTAAAACTACACTACAAAGCTACTGTAATAAAAACAGCATGGTACTGGCACAAAAACAGACCAATGGAACAGATTAGAAGATGAAGAAACAGGTCCAAACACTCTCGGTCACCTTATCTTTGACAAAGGGGCCAAACAACCTCACTGGAAGAAAGACAGTCTCTTTAATAAATGGTGCCGAAAAACTGGCTCTCCACATGCCGAAGGTTAAAACTAGACCCGTATCTTTCCCCATGCACTAAGCTAAAATCAAAGTGGATCAAAGATCTAAATATTAAAACAGAAATACTAAATCTATTGGAAGATAGAATAGGTCGAACTCTTGAAGACATAAGTGTAGGCAAAGACTTTATGAACAAATCCCCAGTTGCCCAGGAAATATCACAAAGAATCAACAACTGGGACCTGATCTTGTTAAAAAGCGTTTGCACAGCAAAAGAAACTACCAACAGAACGAAGAGACAACCCACAGAGTGGGAAAAAATTTTTGCCAGCTGTTCCTCTGACAAAGGACTAACATCTCAAATATATAAAGAACTCAAAAAAATCAGACCCCCCAAATTTAAAGACCCGATCCAAAAGTGGGCAGCTGAAATGAACAGACACTTCTCAGATGAAGAAGTAGAAACAGCAGCTAGACATATGAAAAAATGTTCAACATCACTGGTCATTCGAGAGATGCAAATTAAAACAACCCTGAGATTTCACCTCACTCCACAAAGAATGGCTATTATCAACAAATCAGCCAATAACCAATGCTAGAGGGGCCGTGGAGAAAAAGGAACCCTTCTTCACTGTTGGTGGGAATGTAGACTGGTACAACCGCTATGGAAATCAGTGTGGAGATTCCTCAGGGAACTAGGACTAGAGATTCCATTTTGACCGAGCTACTCCACTTCTTGGTATCTTCCCAAAAGAATTAAAATCCTTATACCGCAGGGATATATGCACACCCATGTTTATAGCAGCACAGTTTGTAAGAGGTAAATCTTGGAAGCATCCCAAATGCCCATCAACAGCAGAATGGATTAAGAAAATGTGGTTTTTTTATACAATGGAGTACTACTCTGCCATAAAGAATGGTAAGTTTGAGATATTCCTAGGTAAATGGATGCATCTTGAGACCATACTCTTAAGTGAAATAAATCGGACACACCTTTTTAAATACCACATAGTTTCTCTGGTGTGAGAAACTGAAGTGTAAATAAAGACTGAAATGTATTATATTGGGAAAGGGAAGAAAATGTCCAAATGGGAAAAGGAACAAGGGAGGGGGATAGGAACAGAGGGACAAGAGAAATAAGAAATGGAAGGAAAAAATGGAAACAAATCTTTTGCAAATAGGGAGGGAGGAGGGGGTGAGGGGAGGGGAATGGGAAAAAAAGAAGCAACAAGATATATCATGTACAGGTATAAATTCCCTATGTTGAATGTTATCAATATGTACATCTAAAATGTACTATTAAAATAAAATTTAAAAAAAGGGGGGGGGACCATGTGCCAAAACAAACCTCTGGCTCCTTTAAATTGTGGGTGTTGGGTACTGTGTCCCAGTAATGAGACAGTAACTAAGGCAGATTTTGGTACTGAGAGTGGGGCTGTTGCTACGACTACTTGATCATGTGATTTAGCAGCCTTTGGAACTTGTTTGTGGGAAGAGTTTGGAACGTTTTGGACAGTCTGGCTGGAGAAGCTTTAGAATGCTAGAAGCCGAGGTTGATGAGAAATTATGATCAGAGCTCAGAAAATCAGAACACTGATAAAAAAGCCAACAGTAAAGATCATGCTCAGGTGGTTTCAGATGGGAACAAAGACTCTGTTGGTGGTTGAGATGCTAGTCATGTGTGTTATACTATGTGTGTTACACTATGGCAGGAAATCTATCTGCACTTTGCTCATGTCCTGAGACTTTGCAGGGGATTGAGATTAAGGGCGGTGGGACAATTAATATGGTGGAGGAAATTTCAAAGGAGCCTAATGTTTAGGCTGTAGTGTGGCTATTACTTCTTGCTTTTAGTGGGATTTAAACTGAGCAATGGGAGCAAAAACTCCATTTAAAAAGTTTTTAGTTTCCCCAGAAGGAAAGAGTCTGCAAAGATGGTGTCTTTGAAAGCAGGATTGCTGAAAAGATTAAGAAGACAAGTACTTTGGATCAGGACATAGGAAGGATGCCCCAAGGGCACCCCAGGAAACAGGACTTTGATCTGACCTCTGACCTGCAAAAGTTAAAGACTCTGCTTTGAGAAGAGAGTTCCAGGTCACTCTATTTTTTCTGGGCTGAAGGAGGAAATGTTTCTCAGTGTTCAGCCATTCAGATACTCAGAGGTCTCCATAGCCATGATGCAAGGGATCTTGGCTACTACTTGAGCTGTTGGTAGACCCTGCATCATCTACATGGTGCCAGGAATACAAGAGTTGTGGGGTGAAGGAAACTTCCACCCAGATTTCAAAAGGAGGTCTGGGAGACCAGGCATCTTGCCCAAGAAAGAAGTGTGTAAAGCTGTGAGAGTGAAGTTGAAAGTAGAGCAGAGATCTCAGGAAGCTGGAGAATCTAAGAATATGAATTATTTGAAGGAAGCTGCAGGCAATAAGTAGAGCTGCCCCAAGAGAGAAGCATGAGGGCTGCAACCAGCAATGCTATATGGGTGGGACTGCCCAAGTCACACAGGGCTCACATCTTCAGCTGGGCGCTAAAGAAGGAGCTACAGGGTTTAATGTATGCCCTGCTGGGTTTTGGTTTTGTTTTGATCCCATTCCTTTCTAACCTATTTCTCCCTTTAAGAATGGGAATGTTTAACCTGTGCCACTGTATGTTGGCAGTGTTTAACTTTTTAATTTTCACAGGGAATGACAGCTAAGAGTTTGCTTCAAGTTTCAGAGGTGATTTTGGACTTTTAAGCAGTGCTGGAACTGTTAAAATTTTGGCAACTCTTAGAAATGGACTAAATACATTTTGCATAAAGAGATATGTGTAAGTCTTTTAGGGGCCAGGGGCAGAATGTGATGATGTATATCTAGTTGTCCCCCAAAGCCTCATGTGCTCATAGGTGGGGCTTCTGAAAAGTGGATTATAAAGGTGATATATTTTACTAATAAGGAGTCAGGGGCTTTTCAGCACACTGATTAAACCACTCCACTGTTTTCACTTCTGATGAGAGCTTGATGTAATTTTTATATCTCTGTCTCTGTAATTTATCTTTATCTCTGTAGCACTTAAGAGTGTCTCTTTATCACTGGCTCTCAGCAATTTGACAGTGATGCATCTAGAAAGGGTTTTCTATTTACTCTGCTTAAAGTTCATTGAAATTTTAGAATCTGGGGGAGACATCTCTCACTGATCCTGGCCATTATGTCTCCTTGATGCTATCTCACAGACCACTCTGTGCCATTTTGTTTTCATTTTTTTCCTCTTTGTGTTTCAGTTTGTAAGATTACTACTGCTGTGTCTTCGACTTCACTCAATGACACTTTCATCTGCATATCCAGTCTGTTAAATGGTCGAAGATGTATTTCTAACACTATAGTTTTCATTTCTAGTATTTCCATTTGGTTCTTTCTTTTATAGCTACTATCTTTCTACAATACTCCTTATTTCTCCATACATGTTGTACACCTTCTCAACTGCAGTCCTAACCATATCTGACAGCTGTTTTAAAAAGACATCATTTCAACAGGCCTATTCTATTGAGCATCTCCTCTTGCAACAGAAGTGTTAATATTTTCTTGCTTCTTTCCAAGTCTTCTAATTTTTGAGGATTGGATATTTAGCCCAGTGGTAGAGCATTTGCCTAGCAAGCACAAGGCCCTGAGTTAGATCCCCAACACCAAAAAAAAAAAGAAAGAAAGAAAGTTCTAATTTTTCATTGTATAGTGGAACATTGAACAGAACAGAGACTGAATAACATCAAACTTCAGAAAAAGGCAGATCCATGCTCCTGCCAGCCACCAGTTTGGAGGTCAGGGTAAATCTGTGCTTTAGTTGAGCTTGATCTGACCAAATTAGGACTCAATTCGTACCTATGAGCAGGATCAAGACTTTGGATCTGAGGACTGCTAAGACTCTGCATATCTTTACAGACCAGAGCCCAGCTTTTCACACTGGGAGATCTCTTTCTGTCTCACAGCCTGACTGCTGGGTTTTTAAGGGATAAGTGGTACTCTTTTTCTTTCCAGACTTACATCCAGCTTCCCCTATTCCAGTGCCCTCCCATCAGCCCATGCAAGGTACTGGTGCTGCACCTGGTGAAGGCCTGAGGGCTCAGTCTCCGTTCTCACTCCAATCTTCAGAATGTAAGTGGTGACTGGGACTATCTTGGAAGGGTGGCATGCAGCTTTCCTATTCTTATAGCCTCAGGACCCACTGCCATCACTCTCTGAAAGCCTCAAAACAAAGGTTTTCAATTCTAGGGTAACCTTCTAAAATAGCAAAGGTCAGCTGTTCTCCATGTGCTGAAGTCCCAGAAATGTTCAAATGTGTCTGATCAGGTATCCTGCCCTGTGCTTCTAGCCTCTGGCATGTTACCTCCAGAGCAGGTGAAGGTGGCCCACAGGAGGAACCTGGTGGAGGGTGCAGGCTGATTTGAGGCTGGGCTTCCTGATATTCTCCTTCACTTTGCCTAACTAGATACTACCATGGCTGGTTTTTGTTTTTTTTTTTTTTTTTTTAAGCTTGGTTTTGCTTAACCTTTCTATGGTAAATTCTTCCTCTTGCTTCTCTGGCACAGGTGAAACCAAGTATGGGTCTCTTTTTTCCCCCCAAGAAGAATTTAATTTGTTTACACATGCTGGAAACTTTACCTATCTGATAGATCTTAAAAACCATGCTTTTGTGTATTGGCCACATTAGGGTTCAAACAAGCTCTCTTATTTTTGGCTAAAATCAAGAGTTGTTTCTGTGATTGGTATGCAGCATCTTGATTGATTTAGAATCTGTCATGAGACGTCCCTGCAGCTAACAGGGGAATTGAGGGGCGGTGTCTGAAATAGATTATTTGGTTTGGTATGGGCCAAAGGCAGTGAAAATTCAGCTCGTTTGCTAGGCTTGAAGGTGGCAGTCCATGCCATCTACTGGCAAGATGGTTAATGAAATGACTCTCACAGACCTGCCAACCATGGCTCACCTGTTTTTGCAAAGGTTTATTGGAACACAGCCAAGCCCATTCGCTTGCACATGGTTTCAGCTTTGAGTTGAGTAGCTGTGAAAAGATCATAAGGATAGTAGTTCTGAGCTCCTTACTCTCTGACCCTTCAGGAAAAGGTCCCCAGCTGGGGCTTCTGTCTAAGGGACTGAAGCCAGAGAAAAGCACAAGAATGAAGTTGAATGGCTGCATCTGTTGGTGTTGCTAAATTTAAAGAATAAACAACCAGCTCAGATTCTGCTTTCTTGGCTCAAGCCACAAACTCCCACCCAGGAGCTTTCTGTGACTGTGTAAAGAATCATTTGCCGATTGTGGAAAAATGAAATAACAGCCCAGTGAATATTTGAAGCTGTGGCATTTCATCAGCTGGACATCTCATCACTGTATGCTGGGACCCTAAACTTGTCTATGGCAATTCCAACACACTGAAAGGTGCAGGTGGACAAACATACTCAGCAACTGGCAGATCTGGCACTGGAAATCTGCTTAATGCAGTAACCTCCAGCACCTGGCACATAGGAGACACCTCAAAACATTGACAGGTGACTGTTGAATGCTCCTCTTCTCTTCTCTCCCTTTATCCCCAATTCCACATAGAGTCCATTCACGGTGGTAAATTTTCACTGTTGTGTCTACACATGACAGAATATCAATAATAGAACTGGAGAAGAACAAATACTGCTTAGAAACCTGGACTTGGAAGTGGTCACAGTAACTCCAGACACCCTGGCTGGTCTCTTTTGGACAGTTTGAGTGTCTTAGAGTAAATGTGAAAGCTGCATTATGGTGGCATTTGGAGGGACAGGAGTGGGGAGATGTGCTGCAACACAAGTATGTACTGATGTTGGGCAGCCAAAGGAATGGGCTGAAGGAGCCATCTGTCATTCCTTTTTGGTCAACAAACATCTGAACTCCTCTCCCATATCTGTGTATCTCATACTTTCTGAGTCCTGGTTGTACACAGAGCCCCTCTAGAGGAACTGAATATACCAGATGCTCTCCTCCCAACCTTCCTGGAGGCTAGGGTATGTGTAGATAACCAAGCCATGACAGGAAGAAACAACTGAGCTCTACTCGCTGCAGTGAAGGCATCTGAACAAGATGGTGGTGCTGGGAAAGCCACAAGAGTGGGGAAGTAGAGTGTCCAGAAGGCAGACTGTGATACAGATGTAAGAGGGTAGTGTCCTCCCTAGTAGGGACACTGTGGTAGCAGGAGCTGCTTTTCCTGGTACAGCCCTAAAACTGGCTCCCTAACTCCTTTGGGAGTGTGAGTTACCCAATGCCAGTCTAATAAATTGTTTATTATTGAAATTGCCAGAGAAGGATTCTGTTGCCTATGGGTGACTGATATACTGAGTAATTGAGAGCACAGTTTCCATGATCTCAAATATTAGTTGTCATTATTTGAGACAATATATATCAGTAGGAGAGGATGTAAAAGTTTCAACAGACTATGACTAATTCCCTGGGCCAAAAAAATTCCTGGCAGCAGTTTATTTATTTCTATCTTCCCTCACCTAAGAGTAGATTAGGGAAAAATAAGTGAACTGAAGGCTCAAATTAACAAAAGTCTTCTGATAACTGTTTGTTTTGAGAATTTACTTAAGATGTGTATCACCCTCTGGAATCTTCCACTTTCCTTTTAACAATCAGTGACTTCTCCTACCACCCCAGGATGTTGTATTTCTCTTTCCCTGTGTGTGTTTCAAGATTTAAGACTGACTAGAATGGTTACTATTGATTTAATTCTACAAAGCTATTTATAATAAAGCTTTGATTTTCGAAAAATTGATCTTGATTCTTTTTCATAGTAAAGATCAAACGTCCTGTTTAAGTTTCTTTTAATAAGGAAACAACTGAGGTGCCTTTTGGAAAACAAAAGACCTCATTTTTCCTCTGCCTTTTTTAGTGAGACAAAGGATACTAATTTTATATTTTTCCTATGTATTGACTGCAACCAAAGACCATCTAGCTTATGTTTCTGAAGAACAGTTGAGGCTGTGGCAAATATCTTCTCTGACAGAGGTTAATAAACAAGTGACACTATTTAACAGTACTAAATGGATATTTCTGCTAATGCTAATTAAACACAGAAGTCATAATTTGATCTTTGTTATGTCCATTTTTATCATAAATCCAACAAATTGAAATTATGTCATTTTTACAGCTAACAATTCTGGGAGATGTCATTCCTAAGAACTGCAAATGGCTCATACTTCTACATTTCTTTCAGTTTTTAGTTCATAGCTCTGTCATTTAATTTCTCTCATTAAAATGAAAGTGACTAAACTTTACCCTTTGTGAATATGGGAGGCTGTTACTAGATGCTGCCTGAATCGAAGGCTCCAATGCATTTGTTAAGCAATGTATTGGTAGATTTTTGTGTTTGTTTTTCCTTAATGTGGATTTTCCCCCTTCCCATTTAAGTTGAAAATGGTACTGGAAACTTGAAGAGCAGTAAACCCTTGGTTTTCATTTGCAAGAAGAGTTACAGATGATAACTGGGCTTTTATCAGGTGGAGGTTTACATTATGGGTTGAAATCAAGGGTTCAGAGAAAGTTCAGTAGTGCCATGTACTTCTTACATAGGGGACCAGAATAACCAAATCAATATTCATTTTATTTATCTAATGTAACTCCTACTTAGATGTATAAGACTGGTGGTTAAAGGAATCAAATCTCAGGACTTTTACTAAATTTATCCACATCCAGGATGACTGTCTGAAGTGAGAAGGTTGTGTGCCGGACCCTGTGGAGAGTCCTTTGTGAATAACTTTAGGATATGGTACAAAATATGGAGTTAAGTGCAAGGGATGAAGACAATAGGAATTCAGAGGAAGAAAAATCCTCAACTGGGGACGAAACTGAAAAGGCTACAGAGGGGAGCTGGAGTAAATACGAGAAGATGATGGGGGAGAATTCATTTCAGGTAGATAAAAGTAGAGTCAGGGACCCAGGAAGCAAAAGCAAATGACAACATGGCAGAGAAGGTACTTGGGCATTAAGTTGGGCAAAGCAGGGAGGATATGCTTGAGGCAGGGTGGTGAAGAGCAGAGCGCTATCAAGAAAGACTATTT
The DNA here is from genome assembly GCA_004026905.1 of Hystrix cristata. NCBI lineage: Eukaryota > Metazoa > Chordata > Mammalia > Rodentia > Hystricidae > Hystrix > Hystrix cristata. Next base: position 72,293 of record PVJO010001434.1, read on the forward strand.
TCTAAGTAAAAATAAGCCCCTAATTTGTCTCCGTGTAACTTTAAAGTGTCATGTATCAGATAGAAACAAAAGTGCTTATCATAGTGTTCAGGCGGCACTGGCAACGTGCATATGGTTACCCTGTCAAGGATCCAGTGCTGCACACTAGCACCATTAGGCCTTTAAATTCTACCACAACCAAAGAAAACCTGTGTGCTAGGTTACAGCTTTCCCCACAGACCAGGAAATCCTTTCAGAAGTGAGGCCATTAACTGCAGAACACTGTCTCGACAGTACTCTTTGCTTAGTTAATGACCTATACCATGGAGATAAAATCTGCCCCCTTTTTCTAACTAGGCTGCTGTGCCTGGACTTCAGAATCATACCTAATGCCTGTGGGAGGAAGGGAGCAAATAGTGCAATGGAGAAAACCATACTCTGAAAAGCAATGAGCCAACCGAGAACAAATACTGCCACAGGTGATTTCATATGTACTGGTAAATACTGGTGCTCCAAAGAGAAAACTGTAAAAATTTCAATGCCTTTAAACATGTAGGTATAAGGCTGGAAACTCACAGAATATCTTATCCTTTTGTGGTTTTATTTTGTACATCAAGTGATTAATGGTAATTATCTCTAGATAGATGCATTTGTGGGTATTATTTCTCTATCAGCTAGTTTGTATTTTCTGATTTTGGTTTTTTAAATATTTTGTTAAAGAAATTAAACTTATATAAAACTCAAGCATTCCAGATTATTTTCCTTATTTCACATTTATTGTGTGTCAAACTCCACAGAAATACCATGGGGATCAGGAGATGAGATTTTGCCCTGCAGACCTTGGGCTACACCTGCTCTGCTTGTTTGGCAGCACCATCATGATTTTTATTGTGCAAAAACTGAGAGAAAATGAGTGTTTCCACCGTCCAGCCCTGCCACTAGGCTTCTGTACTTCCTGCTGCCTTTGTCTGAAATTTTGCATAGTTCCACTGCTCCCAAATATGCGACACTGCTGCCAGGTCACATGTTAGCAAACTTCCTCCACCACCTGCCCTAAAAGCGCTTCCCTGCATCCAAACCACTCTTCATCTCTTTATCCTCTTTACTGAGAACATTACATTCATTTCCTAAAAATATATCTGTTTGCTATCCTTCTCACTATGGAGTATGCCAGAAAGGCAAGACTCTATCTTAAATTCGTGGTGACCTAGGGTGACAAGAGCCTAAAGAATGGATGGATCACCCTTCTGAGCTGCACAAATGTGGGTGGTTATGGACAGCTGCTCTGCAGCTCGCTGGAATGTACTAGCATATATGCATTAATATCTTTCAAAAAGCCAGAAAACTTGCTAATCCTGAAGGACATCTGGCTCCAATGGTCCTGGCAAGAGGCTGTGAGCCTGAGTTCCTTTGCAGGATTATTGTTTTTGTGATACTGGGGATTAAACCCAGGATTTCCTGCACCCTAGGCAAGTGCTCTACCACTGAGTTACATCCCACCACTGTTTTTTTAAATTTTTAGATAGGGTCTTGCAAAGTTGCCCAAGGCTGGTCTTAAGCTTATGATTCTCCTGCTTCAGCCTTGTGAGTAGCTAGGATTATAGGCATGTACCACTGTAACTGGCTTATATAACGTACTTCAGTTGATTTTTCTGTACTACAAGACATTTTAGAACTTCCAACTTAAAGCTAGCCATTTGGAAAAGGAAAAGCTGGCTGTAAATGAGTTAAGAAGAAAGAAAAGTGGAAAAAATGGAAAAGTAAAAATATGCTTAAAGAGCTGCAAACACTGCAAAATAGGAACTTGACTCCTGACTAATGATAGGAACTTTAGACTTAGCAGCCATGTGGATGAGATTAGATCTATAAAAGGATATATTACTATCTCCTATTAAGAATTTAGGACTTATTTACTCAATATTTTTACAACTCCTATTTATTAAGTATCCACCTGGTAACAGGGCTGAGGTTATAGTAAGGATGGAGCATGCATTTCAGGGACCTCTAGGTGAAGACCTATATGTTACCTTCCTTCCTGGGATTCTATTACTCACATTTCTTTGTTTATTCTTAGGTACTTTGGGATACTCTTATCATCTCCTCCTTAATGTATTCCTTCTTTGTAAACTATCTTAAGAAGGAGTGAAATAAATGAAAATTAAATAATTAAATTGATCAATTAAAAATATGCACTCTTTTCCTTATAACTACAAAATGTCAGCTTTGTGTAATAAAATGTCACAGAACACTGTCACCTGTTGAAGTAGATTACATGCTGTTATTTAATACGGAATCCATTCTCTGCTCCCATCTTCACTGCCCAGATTTTGGAATTAAAAATGGAAAAGTAAATAAATATCACTCTGGCCAAAAGCCACACAATTTCCTTATGAATCTCTGATTTGTTCTGGACCAGACTGTGCCCATCAAGTGCAGAAGATGGGCAGTTACATCATGCTACCACCAAGCTCATGTAAGTAGTGGATTTCCACCTTTCCCACTTCTCCTGGTGGACAGGATGGCCGAAAACATTTATGAGGAGCAGATACACGTGAAAAGGAAAAGAACCTGTGTGGTAGGAAAAATTCAGTTCTTCAGAGGAATTTGGTAGTTTATATTTTTATTAAAAATGGTGCTAAGTCAAACAGAAGGAAGATAGGAACATCCATATGAAAAATTTATAGAAGATATTTGTAGCCAGGTTTTCTGGCAGTCTCCTCAGAACCTGGTCATAGAGCACAGAAGCTGGAAGCAAACACCAAGCTGGGTTTTTCCACAGTTCTAGGGACTGAACCCAGGGCTATTGTAGTGGGCAATGTTCCCAGCCCTTTTTAAATTTATTTTGAGACAGGATCTTGCTAAATTACCCAGGTTGGGCTCAAAATTCAGACCCTTCTGTCTTAGACTCCCAGAGTGCTGGAATTATGGGTGCCTATACTCTTTGTCCAGCAACAAAAGCTTTCTGAGGCATACCCAGGAAGCAGAATGAAGCAATGCTCCCTGGGACTATGAATGGGAGGGATAGGAGTGGGCATAAAGGGAGGGAGAGAGGAGGCCTGGCAACTAACTATTGGCTTTCCTATCATGTGCTCAAGTTTTTGCTCTGGTAGTCACTACTGGAGCAGACTCTGGCTCTGCCTGGGCTGGCTGGTGCTGGGTGGAGTGCCATGAAGCACTCTGGAGTGTGTTCCTACTTTCCCCCTCCTTTTCAGCAATTCCAATGATTGCTATATAACAATCTCCACAGATTGGTGTATCTTAAATTAAGAGATCAGAAAAGAAAGGAAATAATGAAGATGGTCAACAAGTAGAGTAATGAAGAAAAAGAAACAAAAAATATTTTGCTACAGTTACCTTGGTAGAGCTGCCTTACCTATATGTATAGCACAGAAGTGTAGCTTTGCTATTACTGCATTATGATTCTAGCAGCAAATTCCCAAACCTGCTCATTGTAATCAAATTCTCCCTACAGCAATTATCATCGACACACATGAGATTAAGTAAATGTTTTTCTAGTATCTAATCTTTAAAAAGTCTGACAGCAGACATCTGGGTAAAGTGCTATCCTGTTAAAATGTTAAAATGTTCCAGGACAAAGTGTTATAAATGCCAGTTATGAATAAATGGAGACCCAATTAAAAAAGAAAAAGAAGTAAGTGTGTACCGATCACATGCATTTGATTAAAAGATGCAGTTTTAGATGTTGGCCAAGGAAAATAAGGTAGAGCAAGTCTGTGCTGTGTACCTGTCATTTAAACTTATCCTTGACTCAGGCACTTACTGGTTTCTGTGAAACTCACCTGCAAGCAAATTGCCAGGTTCACTCTACAGCCAAATGAGGTGCTGACTGCCCTGGGATGGAGGCCCAGGTCTTTGAACAGTTTGGAGAATGACTGTGTGAGCGCAATTCGAGGCCGTTCTTCTGCCACAACTACACAGGTCCTTACTCGTGACAAGTCTAGTCCTCGTGCCTAGAAATAAGGACAGTGGTACTAATTTAGCCTTCAAGGTGCTCTGCTGTGTGTAAGCCGGATCCCCCCACTGACATCCCACAGGGGCAATGGAAAATTCAACACAGCTCTTCACTTCCAGGGTACACGCATCATTAACCATTCCAGGATGGTGGTATTAAAAACATTCATACAGACATTTTAAACACTAATGAAGCCATCGAAATATATTTTAAACAACATCAAGAATCAACATCAAAAACATAATGAGGAAGAAGGCAGAGGAAAACCAATTTCTGGTACAGAACCACAGGATCTGGGGAAGGAGAAACCTTTATGTGCATTCTCAGGAGCATAGATAGACCAATGAGCACACACTGCAGTGAAATGGGAAAACCTACGTCTTTAAGAGTGCAAAACTAAGATGTTTAGACAATGTCATAATGACAGTGCTCCACTGATGTCCTATGAAAGATCAGATAAATTCTCATCAAGTGCATCTCAGTTTCTGTGGTAAGCACATTATTAAGCACATCTCAGTTTCTGTACCACATTCAGTCAGCTGAGCAAAACAGCAAAAATCATAGGAGGAAGAATTCAGTGATTTGACATGAAACTCTTGGTGATACAAGCTGGCATGTTTGGGATTGAGTTGAGCAGAATGATGTTAGTGACATCACTGAAGGTAAGGGTGTGCAGTGATAATGGTGTCTTATAGTGGAGAACCAGAGCTGGGTAAACCAAACATTCCAAGATGGTCTCAGCACAGAGATAATCGACAAGGATCCTGGATGGGAAGCAAACAACTCAAGATTTGTTTTTTCAGGACTGGGGATTGAACCAAAGGTTTTACGCACATAATTGGGTCATATACTACTGAGCTGCACCCTCAGCCCTTAAAGGTAACTTTAACATTAAAATGTGGGAGATGTAGACACAGACACAAAAGAAAAATTGAAATCTGGGTGATACCAATTACATGCTTATACATGTTTACAAATGTTTGACAGAAAACAGAGCATGGGGTTTGCCATGCTCAGTCTGGAACAAGAGATTCAAAATTTGCTTCTAATTTTAATAAGTATAAGAAGACAGAAAAGTAGCTCAGTTTCCTTGAACTCAAGTTGCTTATCTTTAAATGGAGACAATAATGGTTCCTATTTTGGAGAGCTATGGTAGGATTATGGGAATACGCAAAATGCTTAGTAACCATTCAATTGTAACATTATTCCACTTCAGTTACTTCTATGTGTACCAACAAGAATAGCCCATGAACATGTACTTAATCATTCTACAATGTGATACAGACATATTCTGCTTTATAACTTCTACTTAGATAAATATAAAACTTCAAATAATTACATACTTAAGTAGCTCAATATCAAAGCTATGTTTTGTTTTCCTGGTCAAGCCTAATGCGTTAGGTGAAAGTGGGAAACTAAACGTAAATGTAATCAATGCATTGCTTCAATATTTATATGTGTATAATTCATATGCAACACACACACAAACACAAATATAATTTGTAAAGATACAAAGGCATACACAATGGACATATAAACAGTGAACAGTAGTTGGAATATAATCAAAACAGGACGTATGATTATTTCCTCCCAGTTACGTGGAATTAAGGATTACATAATTTACTATGAAACTGTATCTTTCATATTCAAATGGAGCAAAATAGCAGTATTCTTATGTAATGGTGGTCATATATACATGTATCTTAAAACCCATACACTGTTTGAGTGTAGGATAAATGTTCAGACCTCCAAATCAGGGTCTTCCAGGACAACCAAAATGAGTAGCTCCCCTCAAACTGTCCCTACTTAAAACACTATCAGATAATCTTCACTGAAAAACTTACCTCACAAAACAATAAGCAAATTTATGATGTTTCAAGTAGAACTAGTGGAATAAAACACCAATAAAATGTTTTACTTTTACATTCTTGTTTATTACTCTTCAGGGCAGTGGAAACTATTCATGGTTAAAAATTTCTTTTTACATCTGAAAAGAATCTGCAAGCCTCAAGTGGCAGATATCACATTGGCTCTTTGGAAGGACAGTCCTGAGCACACCCATCTGTCAATGTGGCCTGGGGGCTGTGAGGATGCTTACCTTGAGGGATTCTGTCTGTGATCCCAGCCCCTTGGTACACAGCTCCATCACTGAGTAAGAGCAGAAGGTGTCCCGGACTTTGTACTGGCTCACAGCAAGCAGCCACAAGGCCGGGTTGGTCTCCAGCTCAGAGGGTGGGATCAAGATAGACTGGTGCCCAGAGTAAACACTGCAGAGACAGGACAGACCATCAGGGCATACTCCTGGCAAGGTGGAAAGGGAGGACCGCGTTCACCTCTGAGAGATGGGAGACTTCCAACAAGCCCCTTCTGTCATTTGTAAGACAGGGATAGGAAAACTAACTCTACAAAAGGAAATCATGTTTTTGACAACATTCTGAAAAGCACATAAGGTCTACAGGAGTGATAATACAGAGTCATTCTATTTTCAGTCCTTATTTTAAACATCTCAAACTGTGATACTGTTAGGTTTGTCTTGATGCTGCTATATTAATGAGCCAGGTCCTCTTTCATAGGGGACACAGGTATCACATCTTGGTAGAAAGTCTAGAAGTTCAGAGTAGGTGTTGCAAACCACAGGTGTTGGTTAATTTTGTAAATACACGTTTGTTTGGGTTTTTCTGAGTGGGAGCAATATCATTACTCATTTGTTTAAATATTGTCTAGAGCAGCCTTGAGCTGAGTGGTTGGGAGAGACTACAGACTCTAAAATTTAATAGGCATATAAGAAAAAAGTGGGCTATCCCTGGTTTAGAAAATCAACATCCAGAGTAAACGGAAGGAAATTATGACCACTAAAGGAAGTCGGTTGCTCAATCTTTTTAAATTTTGCTATGTACTTTAAAATGGTCCAATATAATTACCAAACAGAAGAACTAAGGAAAATATACTCATTTTTAATCTTCATATTGTAGAACATATTTAGAGCAAAGAGGAAAATGATAGATTGCATATTTTAATTCACCATTAATTGATGGCATAAAAGTGTATTTACAAAAATGAAATACTTGCCAAAACTATGTTTTAATGGCTTTATTTATTGGTTGCTTACTGTGAATTAAAACTAATATGTGCCACACATTATAATAAAATATCCCAGATAAATCACCTTATAATATTTAAATGAAAAGGATTTCCTAGCTATATAAAAGCTCATAAATGAAATAGCAAATCAGGCCTCATTAAGAACTAAAGCTATTTCTTCTTTAATGTGGCCAATCTCATTTTAAAAATTTCAGAACTGTTTGCAAAGAAGTCAACTGGTTAAAAAAAAATAAGGAAATGAAGCTGACCCACAAAATGTACTTTAAAAAGGAACCTCTGTATGAAAACCTATCCTTCAGGGAATAGGATGAAAAGCCTTGTGGGGGCACGTTTCCATTTCTTTCTGTGTTTCTCTATCCCAGTTTCATTTATTTTTGTTAAAAAGAAATATAGCTAACACTGACCTTTACTGTGGCCTTTTCGAAGGTTTAATCATTTATGAACTGGGAAGCTAGGCTTATCAGGGAAGAAGTATCAGTCCTCGAATTATTATTCTGCTGTAAATTGGCTATTTTTGTCTTCTCTTTAAAAGTTTTGTTGTGGTAAAACACAAAAGATACCACTTTAACCATTTCTAAAATTGCATTTTAGTGGCATCAATGATATTCGCAATGATCCACAACCATTAACATTATTTTCAAAACTTTTTCCTCACCACAAACTGAATCAATTGAGCAATAATTTCTTATTCTTTTCTCTGCAGCCCCTAATATCCTCTACTTTGCTTTCTGTGTCTATGAATTTGCCTGTTCCAGATACCTCATGTGAGTGGAAGTGTGCAACATTTATCCTTTTCTGTATGACTTTATTTCACTTAGCACATTTTACAGTTCATCATCATCATAGTATGTCTCAGAATCTCCTCCCGTTTTATAGCTGGATAATATTTAATTGCATGTATATATCACATTTTGTTTATCATTTCAGCCACCAGTGGACACTGGTAGTTTCTACCTTTTGGCTACTGTGAATAATGAGGCAGAGGACATCGTTGTACCAGTGTCTGTTGGGGTCTCTATTTCAATTCTTATGGGCATATACCTGGGAATATAATTTCTGAGTCATAGTGTAAGTTTGTGTTTCACTTTTTAGAGAATCCTCAAACCATTTTCCACACAATTTTATACCCTCACTAGTGATGTACAAGGGATTCGAATTTCTCTACATCCTCACCAACACTTGCTATTTTTAATTCTTTTAAAATTGTAACTATTATAGTAGATCTGAAATAGTACCTCACTGTGCTTTCGATTTGCCTTCTCTATGGAAACATATAACACAACTCTGTCAGATGTTTGCTAACATCTGTCCTTAGGAAATTAACTTAGGTCATTCAATATAACTTTATGTTAAGATTGTTAGAAATCAAACAGCATTACACAAATATATCTGCATAACAAAGAAGGCCTGCACATTATTCAAACAACTACGTATTACAAGTAACTTTCTATCAAACAAAATCTCTGTACAAAGTTAGCCTTGCTCTTGATGTCTGCGAGAGTGAGTTTTCTTCCAGACCCCAGGTTCTTTACACTCTGTCTAGTTCAGAATGCTAGTACAAAATCAGCTTTCCAACAGGTCATTTGTTTTCTCACTTTTGAGACACACCGTATTATTCTCCAAATAGCTTTCTGAGATATACACTATGGACCTGAATGCAAACTAAACATCTTAGCTTCGGAATACACCAAAGGGATCAAGCTATGTTTCTTCTGCTCGCACCACATGAGACCTATCCACTGTTCCTGGACCCCTGCTATCTCAGCTCCAGAACCCATCACTATTCCGACAGACAGGACACCACTTTTCATTCCTTCCTGAGATCCTTCACATAAACAGTCTCAACCAGTGTTCCTCCTAGATGTGGGCAGCCCCTCCTAATGATTATGAGGAGGAGGACATTCCCCCCAGGCTGATGTTGCTAGAACTTGTTTTCTTTTGCTACTTGTAGGTTACGGCTTTTCAGTCTTTCCTATTGACACTTACAATACAATACCCCAGAATTCACCTACAAGTTCTAGATGACTCTGAATTAGATCCTCCCTTATTAGCTAATGTGCCAGCTCCAAGTAGAACCCTCAAGGTAGCATTGAGCAGAAAGAAATAAAAATAAATGGAAAATTTACTTCTGTTGGATGGATAGTAAATGAACACTCTCAGGGTCAAAAATAGGGTCATATACCAGGTAACAGCCTACGATCTAACAAGCCCGCACATTATACATCTTATAAAGCATAATTATCCATCAGGAAACATTATGTGTCTTTCCACTCTGGGAAGCGAAGGAACACGGTGTTTCGATTAACATCAAGTGTTATTCAACCCATTCATGGATCAGGGTTAACAATACTACCTTAATTAGATTTTTTATAGGCTTTTTATTGCAACTGAAATTTAAGTAGCTACTCTTTCACACTGAGGACTTACATTTTCAATGCCAGGTACCAACATGCTTAGTAACACCTGAGCCCTACATCTCAGGTAATAAAAATAAGAGGTACAACCTTATGGTGATTTTCCTCTTAATGTTGACAGTGAGTCATTTCTATATCGCTCCCAGGATTTTACTTTGTAAATGCTACCACAGGGAGATCCAAAATAAAGAAAATTAAATCCAAATAACGCATTACTAGCTTTCTCAGGAATATGCATCAAGATTAATGACTTGCTTGATCAAAACTATTAGCACAAAAAATAGGTTGGAACTGTGATATGAACTCCAGGCTTGAGACTTTCAGCATACTTGTGCAAAGTAAACACAGTTTCAACTCCTTCCTTATTCATAAAGAAGTCAAAAATAAGAAAATACTGATAATAGAAGATACAGAGAAGACTTGATTTGTGAATTTTCCACTTGCCTTTACCTTACCATTTGTAGTTGATCCCACTGTCAACCCTAGTCCCACCCAATCATTATTCTACTTTGCCTCTATAAACAACCCAAATGACACTAACGATTTGTCTCTAAGGTGAGCTCTGGAGATAAGACTGAAGGTCTCTAAAATCAGAGTGTAGTGCGTGGGTGAGTGGAGGAAGCAGAGGTTGGCCACTTGGGTGTGTTTCTGGGGTGAAGGAGATATTTGATTGGTTTTCTTTTCTCCATTTGTCCTCTCCGTATATTTCATATAACCATGCCGTATGTGGACTTTTGAGTCTGGCTTCTTTCACAAAGAATTTCAAGGTTTCTTAGCACAAAGCATTTCAAGGTCACTCATTTTGTAGCAGTATTCCACTATACAAAGATGACAAATGCTGATCTACTCATCTGCTGGTGGGCATCTGGAATGCATCCCCTCTCTGCCTTTGCCTTTAACTAAGGTTCTTGTGAGCAATTGTATCGGTTTTTATGTAGATATATGCTTTCCTGTGTCTCCAGTGGATGCCTAGGAGGGGAACTGCTGGGTCACATGGTAAATTTATGTTTAAATTATACAAAACAGTGGTTTTCACATCTACATTCCCATCAACAATGTTTATGAATTCCAGTTTTTCCACATTTGTGGGTACCTAAATGCTTTGTAGCATAAGTCTGAAGTCAGCAGAGATCTCAATTTTGGTCTTTTCTGACTTTTGATTGTACCTGTCATAGCTAGTGTGAAGTACATCTCACTGTGGTTTTACTTTGTATTACTCAGTTAAAGCTGAATATCTCTTCACATACTTGTTTAACATTTTCTATGGGTTATTTTAGTGAGCTAGATACTCAAATACCTTCCCATGTTTAAATTTTAAGAGTTCATTAAACAGCCAGTTAAAATATTTTACCAGATAGAAGATTTGCAAATATATTTTCCCAGAATGTAGCTTGTCTTTTAACCTTCTTAATCATGTCTTTTGATATGTTAAAATTTAAAATTTAACTTTAGTCTAATTGATCAACATTCCTTTTATGTGTTATAACTCTGTGTTACACCTAAGAATACAAGATTATGAAGATTGAATTTCATGTTTTCCTCTAAAACATTTTTAATTTTTGGTCATTAACATTTATGATACCGTTAAATCATGTATATGACAAAGGTTTAATCTGTTAGCATGTGGCTGCTAAGTTTTTCAACATCATTAGTCAAAAAGACTATTATCCCTATTGAATTGCTTGGGTAACTTTGTTTTAAAAAAAAAAAAAAAACCCACCTGACCATAAATATAAGGTTTTATTTCTGGCCTGTCAATTCAGTTTCACTGGTATGTATGTATGTATCTATCTATGTCTATCTGTATGACAGTATCACAATGTCTTGGTTACTGTAACTTTATAATGATTTTTGAAAACTGGAAGTGGTGGTGAGTTCTGTAACTCTGATATTCTCTCTCAAAATTGTTCTGGCTACTAGAGGTCCTTTGTAGTCCTTCAAGGATCATCTTGCCAACTTCTGTAAAAAAGCCTGCTGAAATTTTGACAGGGATTACATTGGATCTATAGACCAATTTGGGGAGAACTGCTATTTTAATAACATTGAATCTTCTTTTACATGGATGTGGACTATCTGACACACATTAGAAAACATGTATGATCTTAGAAATTATTTTGCAATAATTCCATTATATCAAGCAGTCTCATATAAACAATCATTTATAACTGAAGGTAGCTTTAGAGTAAAGATACAGTTTGTATTAATTTTTCTTTTTACTTTAAAACATCCACAATGTTACATAAGAGTTCCAATTATTGTGAAAATAACTGTTTTCCTTTTGAATCATTTGGTAATGGGTCAGTCACCAACCTGATGCCCCCATCAACCCCAAATACATCAGAGGGTATTTCCAACAAACAGTGTATTTTCATTCAAAAACCAACTGGGCCATCAAAACATGAAAACTGATGCATTTCTTCCATCCAAGCACAAAAACTAATCAAGTTGTGCCTGTTGTCTTCGTAACATATCGTATTGGAAAAAGACCCAGTCCAGATGTGCACACATGCTTACATTGTCTTGACACCAAAATTTGTGACGATTATAGGCACTCTCATACGTCCATGTGTCCCCTCAACTTGGGTGCCTGAAGCTTCCCCATGATTAGACTCAAGCAAAGCATCTTGGGTGGCAGGATAATGCTGCTTTCCTCATCCACCCATTCGGTAGTGTGGGACATCACTGGTGATGTTCACTCTGACCTTAGAGTCCAGGCTTCTTTACTGTGAGGGTCCTCTTTATCATTAATAACTATTTTGTAGATGGCTACTTTATAAGTCCTTTCTCCTAAGGAGGCTTTCAATTTGCTCATTATTTATAACTAAATAGTTGGATAACTTCCTGTTTTATTCGAAATGTTTCAATCATTGCAATCTTTATTCTGATGCACAAGTTTTCGCCAATTTGTCCAGAAGAAAATCCTTCAAACTAGCTCCTCGGTTCTTCTGACACAGTCCCATACATATGATGAAAAGCATGATTCCATAGTAACACACCTAACTGCAATCCATCTCCACAGGTCGATTGCATTTTCTGTATTTACGATGCCCTCTGCCAATGTGGAGGGACCAGATGTCTATTATTCTTAAATATATATACTTATTTTTAATCCTTATGGATGAAGCCAACCTCCTCCCATTGTGGCTGACCCCCTTACACTTCCCTCCCCTCCATGGCTCCCACACTCCATGACAGTCGTGGCTGCTGTTATATGTGGACACTGTTCTCCTTCCGCCCAGGCTGTGACACCCACACATAGTGGGCTGCTCCACCCTTACGATCTCTCCCTGTCCTGCCTGCATACTTGCATGGCCTCAGTAGCGACGCTTCCTGTTTCTGGTACCTTCACTGTCTTTCCTGCCTCGTTCTAGTCCCAGACCTGCTGAATGGCAACGAAAAGGTAGTTTTTATTATCCTTCACTTTCAAACAAGTGAGTCTGCATGTAAGACCTAAGTCCTCCCTCCGCCTGTGAACTCTGTGGGGGCAGCAGGCTTGGTGGGCTGCAGAAGCAGGAAGTCATCCGTTCACTGGCTTTGCCTCTGTTAGTCCTTTGAGAAATGAGCCGTGTTCCTAGAGACACCGAAGTCCAGGACAGGCCTCCGCCTTCCTGCTCGTTTGTGTACATGACTATGACCACTTTGGCCCAACTGAGGGAATGGTACGTTCTAAGCTATTTCTCACGAGAAAAAAAATTACTCACGATGTTACTGCCTTGGGATTAAAGCCAAAAAAATTTTGAACATTTATTTAATCTATTTTCTTTTTCAAAAAGTTTAACTGTCCAAAATAGAATGTCAGTGTTTTCCAAAAATATAAAATTAGATTTTAATCTACATTTTAAAATTATGTATTATGAAGGTGTTAAAAACTATCCTGTAAGAGTGTTTAAAGACATGTGAAAATGTGCATTATAGAATATTAAAATAAAATTATAAATAACTTCATACTATACCATCTCAATTTTACAAATATGTTAACATATATTTATAAGATTATAAATATATGTTAACATTTATGCATTTATAAATATATGCATAAAGATTTCTGGAACAATTGTATAATATTTGTATTTGTTGTGAGATGTTCCATTTAAAAAAATAAAGAAAGAAAACTGGAAAAATGTGAATGTGAAGCTGGTTCACAAGCACTGGTGTTTATTCTAGTATATTTTAAATACTTGCATGTACCTCAAATGAGAAAAGAATGCTACGTTAGAAAATAAACTGAAAGACTACAAGCCACAATGTTAACTGAGAATATTAGTACCACCACTTGCTAGGTGGTACAATTACTGACACCTGTATTCTTTTCTGTGAATTTTCTACAGTGAACATGCCACGAAACAACCATTTGTTTCAGTACTACCCATTCCCTCCGTAGATGCCTGCTGAACACTTGCTATAAACCAGTTGCTACTGAAGGACAGCAGCCACAGAGGCAAGCTCAGGCCTCAAGGAGTGTCTTCTGCACCTCCCCAACTGAAGGCCCTCTTCCTCCACATGAAAGGGAGAAGACCAAACAAGGGGAGAGCTTGGAGGTCCACCAATTCAGCAAGAACACCAGCAGGCATGAATGCCAAGCCTCAGAGTATTCTGACTGTGAGAAAAAAAAGGCCCGCAACTTTCTAGAATGTGTAAGAGGCTACAGTCTTGATGGTTTTCCTTCAGACTTCACGGAGCTGCTGTAGAAAGTAGAATGCCACCCTGGGTGCTGCTCTGTCTCCAAGAGCTTGTCCTCAAGGGGAGACACAGGGACAGGGTTTCTGCATTTGGCACAAACCCATCCTCTCTGGGAGGTGGTCATACTTGGGGCTGCCTGGCAGGGCCAAAGATGTAGAAGGGAAGACATATGGTTTCCTTCTCTAAAGTTTACTTTAAGGATATTAAAGAATCAACTCAGCCCTCAAAGAGTTGGGTCTGTGGGCTAGTTAAATTAGAAATAAACTTTTAAAATACCAAAAAAAAAAAAAAAAGGAATCATCTTACCTGCAGAGGCACCAGAGGACAAATCCAAGTCCACAGTAAGGGTCTAAACAGATGGCCACTTCTCTAGAGGGGTAAAGCTCACACTGCAGCTTAATAGATCGGCAAAAGGCACTGGTGGCTGCATGAGACATCTATAAGACAGTAAGGTGACAATAAATGCACAGCATGAGATATGCAGAGCCCAAAGATATCCAGGAAACAAGATGACCACACTAAATGCCCCAGAGAGATTTTCAGAACCAGAACAAGTGCAGCAAATAAGCTTAGGAGATAGAGGATGTTGACATTCTCATTAGTCTACCCTTTTCTCAATAAATAAACATATTCAATATTTCCTGGTCCTCAAGGAGCTATCAACAGCAGCAAAAGAAATAATGATGTTTTGCACTGGAGCAGCAGGTTTAGGTACAGGAGTCTTGCGATTCCCACAACAACCTGCAAAGGAGGTAGAGAAAGTCTCATGGTTCATGCCTACTTCTGCAGTGGAGACCAGGCCTTGCTCCTGGGACACTGCAGGGAATCACATGGAACTAGCTTGCAATGCACCGGTGGCCTGTCACAGACACCTTATGAACCCTCTTTTTAATGTTTAGGAATGGAGTCTAAGAGAAGTGAAAGATTTACTGACAGTCAGTTAGTGAGAGCTGTAATTAGAACCCTGGTCTTCTCACATTAAGCCCAATACCTTTCTCACTATACAACCATCCTGCTACGAGACAGCAGCAAAGTCCAATCTCATTCCTGGTCTCAAGGCTGCAGTGAAGATTGTTCCTTGTGTTACCCTCTTTCTAACCCAGTAATAGCCCCCCTATATTAATAGGAATTATTCTATAATTCACATTGTTTAATAATTATTAGATAATAACTATCTAAGTTTATATTTAATAACACCAATGAATGTTAGCATAAGTGTTCTCTGGTAAAACTAATCTAAGAGGAAAATGAAAATTAAAGCAGCACAGAAAAGTGTATCCCATGTCATAGTTTTACAACATGTCACAGGTTAATGTGAAGTAGTATGTTACTGACCTACAAAGAGGACCAGCACAGAGTACTGTAATAGGGAAATCCAGCCCACCATCTGCTTTTCCCATTCATTCATCACTCCAGCAAAAGAGCTGAGGGAAATGGGTGGAAAATCTTTCACTGCAAAAAGTCAGATCTCTGTGGGGAGTTATGTCCAAGAGCAGCTCACATTATGGATACTTCACTGAACTCACACAGGGTAATGCAGAATTGCTCTAGAGTGTAAAATGTAAGCAGTTCTTTTCAACCTGCTTTTACAGACACAGAATTTAAAGGAGAATTGAGGTTGGTTTTGCAAAACATTCTTCTAACCTCCTCCCTCCCTGAAGCAAGAATTAGTAAAATCCTACCTATCCAAATTCCCCACATACGCAAGAGAGCAAACCCGTGCTACACTGCTGCTCTGTGCAAAGCACCATTTGCAGGTGCAAAATTGAGATCTTCCTCTCAGTTTAGCAAATGCTGACTTGTATCAGGCACCATGTTAGATAACAGGGATATAAAACAGAACGAGGCATGGCCCCATCCTCCGGAGCTGATGACGCGGTGGGAAACTGAGAGACACAGTTGATAACTACAATACCGGCCAGTGCTTTGACAAATGTATACAAAGTGTAAGCGAGTGGGGAAGAGAAAGGAAATGTTCATGGCACCCTGGCCAGGAGAGAGCAGAGGGAGGATCAGAGAGCCTGTTGGGTCTCCACGGTGACTTCAATATAGTAACAGGAATGTAAACAAGTAAAGGAAAAGGCAACTGTGAAAGCTGAATTTTCAGTCTTTAAGCTCATCCCAATCTTGGCCCCAGCATCACAAATCAAAGAGCCTGACTTGGGGTATTTTTCTAGAACCTAAGTTAGAAAAACTCAATTCCTATTAAGACAAATTCAGATTTGGATGAAGAATTAGTTTTCTAAAACCTAATACAACAATCTCCAATAACTGACTCTGAGAGATCCTAAGAGTAGATATACCAATGTGGCAATCAGGGATGAAGTCAACTCAGCCTGAATTTAAGTTCTGGGATGCACTGTGTGATGTATCGGGGGCAGGTTACCCTTCCAGTACAGACTCCTCAGGCTGATGTTAAAAATACATGTCCATTCTCTCCACACACATCAACTCAGAGAGCAGGCTAAGTGTCCTGGAGAATATCTGGTAGTAAGGGAAAACCACCAAGAGTTCTAAAATATCCTTTAAGGAAATCCATAAGGTGATTATTGATCAATCATAAGGTGATTAATAGATGGCTATATGGGTTGTTTATATGACCTCCTTATTAATAACAAATGAATATGTATCTAAGATCTATTAGGAGTCTTCAAAGTTCAAAGGTACATTTTTAAACAGGTAAAACAAAATGTAAATACAGAAATGCATACTTGGGTATGATCTGAAACTTGACATTTCATAGTGTCCATTAGAGAGAAAAAGTTATCTCTCCTAGCTTTTATGGTATGTAATTAAAAGTTTAAATTAAATATAATTAAATAAAAAATTTCTGAGAAAAATGGCCACCTCTGCAACTCATGAGACCAGAGAGGTAGGAAGGATTCCACCTGGAGCAGACTACTTGCTACACGATTCAAAGTATTCTGTGCCTCTCCATCTCTAAAAGCATGAATGGAGGGTATTCATCAAATAAAATGATCAAAAGCTGAAGAAAAACTTCTGTAAATTTGAGAGAATGTCTTACTCATCTCTCTCAATTTTCTAGGGAGTTTAATTTAAATCAAGTGGAATCATCAGGAAGAAATAAACAGAGATCACATTATCTTTGTTTCCTATAGACACAACTTTATCGAATCAAGGTTTAATATTATACTTCCTGCTTGTGTGTAACATGAAAATGATCAAAAGTATGTGTTTCTCTTTTGGCTGTGACAGTAGGAGGCAGGAAGCTCAAAGCTGACTTGAGTGCTATATTAACCACTTCCTCTTGGTCTGAAATATTTCTAAAAAGCTTTCTAAAATTGTTTTATTTAACATTGCAGTTAATTTGGTAGAACTTGAGAACAAAATGAGGTAAACAAAGCCAACTCCCCAGTCCGAGACAGATATAGAGATCCTGGGGAAAGGCCTTCCTGAGATCACAGACAACTTCACAGTGCTGTTCTGCACAGTACCCTGACAACATCTGCGCTAGGGGGAGGTCCTAATTCTGGTTATTTTCTGTCAAATTCCATTATTTGGCAGGACAAAGGATCACAAAAACTTCACTGAGTACCAATCTTCCAGCTTATAATGGCGCTGAAGCTAAAAAAGCAAGAAACTACAGTGCATAGAGATTTAGAACAGAGTATGAAGACCTGAGAACCAGAAAGGGAGAAAAGAACACGTGGCACAGTGTTACGGGCTAGTGAGACTCTGACAGCATTAAAAAAATGGCTGGAACATTTACAAAGAATCAGCCTCATCAACTACTGAAAGGGTTATATGTGCTGTAGTATCAATGAAAAGCGTACACACATCTTTCCTGTGTCACCAGAAGCTACTGTACATAGGAACATAAACTGACAACCAGTGCCTGGCCTGTTCGCTGTACATCACTGGGCTACGTGTTAAGCAGACCCCACTTCTCACCTTTACACCAGCTAGCATTCCAGTTGTGGACACACTAAAGTCAAGGTAGGCCAGTGTGTCTGGGTTGGAAGGTTTGTAGATCTGGGCAGGCCGCTTCTTTGGCAAATCGTCTAGAAAGCAGAACAAAGCTATCAATCTATCTGCATAAATGAAAGTCCTCAGAAGCAAATATGTTTATCTAATTAGTTCCAGTGCTCACCTGTGTCCAGTATGAGGGGCCATGTCCTAACATCTACGGCTGCTGCTGCCTCGCGGGACCGCAAGAGCTTGCAAATCAACTGTGTTGTCATCAGACAGGCAGAGCGACTTACCTGAGGACCAGAGTGCACACAACGAATGAGTGAAAGAGTGTACACCAGAAATGAGCACAGTTATGGAGTGTTCATCACATGTGTGTCTGCTGGTTGTTATGCACATTAAAACCATGGCAGCTTCCAAAGCAGCGTACATCCCCCAGAGCACTGCTTTCTCTGGAAGGGCATAGGGGAGCTGGGATCTGATCATGGACACACACACCAGCAAAGCACAGCTGTGACTGAGGCCCGCATTCCTGCACTCCCTATAGCTGAGGAGTATCCAGTGCTATCATTACACTCAGAAAAGAACGCCGAAAACCACTGCTCTCTGTATTAGTTCTGTTCTACTAAACATACTACATGCATGCAGATACATCATATTTTCTAAGAGGAGTAGCTGCTGTGGAAGGACTACCAAGAGCCCTCAATTGAAGGACAGGACATTCTCTGTCCCCAAAATAATTCCAGTCTTCAAGACTTTTCCAAAAGGGGAAAAAAATGTACCCTAATCTTCTTAAACTTTCCCAGATGCAAGAAATTAATACAAATATACTCTCAAAAGATAACAGAAAACTTTAAATCCAGAGTAAGGAACTCTTAAAAATGTATTTTTTGTTTCATTTGATTGGATTTCTTAGTTGGCTTTGATGGGAAAACTTCAGTAACAGTGGGGATACCCACCGTAAGGAGCTGCCCGCTGTACGACAGCTTCAATTTTGACAGGCTGCAGCAGCTGCCACCATCTAGCCTGTACTTCCATGCACTAGTTTACATCTTGCTTCTACAAGTAGATGATAAACTCCCTGCAGGTAGACCATTTCCTGTCCTGTTATTTTGATTACACACACACACACACACACACACACTCTCTTCTTTCTCACCCTCCCTTTCTTCCCTACCCTATTCGCTCTTCTCTCTCAGCAAGCAACTGCCCTAGAAGATTTCAGAGTCTGATCTGCAAGCTCAACACTCAGATGCAGGCAGGTGAAGTGGCCACACAAGCCCAGGTGTCTGTTACCTCCACGATCATCTTGACAGTAGGTAGCGTCGTGGCAATGTTCTGTGGGTGTGGAGGTCGGACGGTTATTGGCACACAGCCTGCATACAGGCAACCATAAAATGCTGCAATGAGGTCTATTCCTACACAAGGAGGAAAACAACAATTCTTACTGGAAGCAAATACCACTACTTAATGATGCTCATCCTTGTCAACAAAAGTTCTAGTCCGAGAAAAGTTACATAATGAAAGGTGCAACAAACCCTTCCACTGTCACCCTCTGTCCCTGTGGTAAGCTTCCATGGTCCCTTGCTTTAACCTGTTCTTTTAGGAATAGATACCAAAGCAAACAAGTTTAATATGCCACTTCTCTAATTCTTCTCTATAAGGAATTACTCAACTTTATGATGACAATTCAGTAGTTACGGATTTAACACTATGGATTAAATGAACAACCTCAGTGAAGTAATGAAACAAATGTAGATGCACAAGTTTTTGTAACTATTTAAGTAGCACAACTGTAGCCTCGTTCCTGTGAGTGGGAGTAACTAGACACCAAAGAGCCCAGTTAGAATGGAGCGGGACACAGTATGTGTTCAGCAATAGCCCAGCAACTCTGCTCAGGTGCCTACAAGGGCTATCAGGACTTCCCTGCAGAAGTGGCGGCCTTGCCCACTCCCCCGGGGTCTGATTCCTGCTCCCTCACCTGGTGGGTACACCAAAGCGACGTGGTCTCCATCCTGCAGATGGCCCCTCTCCATCAGCATCACTGCTATCTTCTCTGCACGCTTGTGAAGCTGGACACATGTCAGTGAGTTTGCTATTGTGCCCTGAGTACCACAATAACAGGTGGCCAAGTAAGATTCTTCACCACAGCAGCTTCACTATGATACAGTTCACATGTCATATAATTCCTTTATTTAAAATATGGAATTGAATGGTTTTTATTTTTTAAGTATATTCACAGAGTTGCAAAACTCTCATAATTTTACAATGTTGTCATCATTTTCTCCCACCACAGAAAATGTCTTGCATTCATTAGAGACAACCAACCCCCTTTTCTTCCTACCTGGTAAGAAATTCAGCACCGAAGAGGATTCTAGACCTACATTAGTCAACATGAACTATTTTAACAAATGATTACCCACACAAACAAACAAACAAACAAACAAAAAAACCCCAGCTGAATTAAAGAACCACAGAACGTTTGTGACTTAAGTTTAACTGCCATGGATAATAAAATTTACTAGTAAACTTGCAGGACTCATGTATTGAAAAATAAAGACTGACTTAAAATGTTTATTAAGAAAGGCCATATTGGGGTGGGGATTTAACTCAAGTGGTAGAGTGCTTGCCTAGCAAGTGCAAGGCCCTGAGTTTGATTCCCAGCACCCCCCCACCCCGCAAAAAAAAGGCCATATCAAAACTCCAGGAAGAGAAGGAAAACCAAAAAAATCAAAACCAAAATAAGCAAAAAATCAAAAACAAAAAAATCAAAACCAAAATAAGCAATAATTTAAAAAAAAAGGAAGAATAATCAAATGCAACTTCATGTAGACTTTTAACATACACGAACAAAACAGAAAACATCTTTAGACTCACAAGTACTTCAAAAGGGGGTTATTGGGAAAGATTAGTAGCAAGATAAGTACTAAAAACGCAAAAATATATGATATATACTGTTTAAATTTCAAACAAAATTATGGCTAACTCACCTATTATAAGCCTTCAACTAACCAGAAGAACAATTTTCCTGAGGATACACTTTACAATTATATTTGCACCATTCCTGGATGTGCAGAGACCACTATCTACAGTCATTTTAAAAACTGCTTCTTTGTGTTCAAATTCTGTCTTAAAATTACCAACAAGGTAGAGGGACTTTCCTGAAGCAGTAAGCAGCTTTGTCCAATAGTCTAGGGCTAAACAGTGATCATGAACAATCAGAGCTAAATATTTGAAGGAAGCAGCTGGAAAGAAGAGCACAGAGGCTATGGGAGTTACAGAGAAGCACAATCACTACTCACAGACCTGCAGAGAACTAAACCCAAATGACGCGAACATCATGCACTAAAGTGGAGGTCCAAGGGAACTGGTGGGGGCGACCATGTGGAATACACAGAACACTGTGTGGACCACAGTGACCAGAGCCTCTCAGGCTAGTGAGGCACCATGTAAGGAGAGACACATTAGAATCCCCATCCCTACTGTCCCAGATCGGATGCATGAACAATGATGAGGTGGGAGGGTCCCGGTGAGAGTGTAAGAGAATATTTTACAACGCCTTAAGATATACATGCCAGCATCTGATACTTAGCAAAAACATTCACCAAACAAGTTGTCAGTGAGCTTTGGGAAGCCAAGGTCCTACCTTTGACGACTTCTACAGGGAAGGTCAGGGCAGCACAAGGCCACCCAAGTAATGGTTCAGCCAACCTTCAGACCCTGCTGATGTTATAGCTGGTTTCTTCAATGGAGGAAACGTTTAGCTTACACTTCTCTGAACTTTCTCCTCACACACACACACTTTTCCTTGATTATTTTTCCTTAGGAGGATGTTAAATAATAGCGATTTATATGAATAAGAGACAGAAAGCAGAGTGTGGCAAAGATAGGTTAAAAGCAAAAAGATGTGTGTAGTGGTGCACACCTATAATCCCAGCACTTTGTAAGGCTGAGGCAAGTGGATCACAAGTTTGAGGCCAGTCTGGTAACTTAGAGAGATCTTGTCTCAAAACAAAAAATGAAAAGGGCTGTAACTCAATGTGAAGGCCCTGGATTCAATCTCAAGTACTGAAAAAAGAAAAAGAAAAAAAAAAAAGATGCAGGAAATCAAGTCTAGAATTTGGCTCCTTCAAGATTACACATTCCTTTGATCAACAGCTCACAGAAATCACACTTTTGTGACATGAACCAAAATAGCCCTCAACTCAAACATCCACCGAACTCTTTGAAGAGAAGATAGAACACAAAGATGCAGAAAACAGCTAATAGAGAGGCTGGGAACCACCTCAATCCCCACACCAGGGGCTGTGGGACCCATCCAAGTCAACCTCAACCCTGAAGTGCAATGGTCCTTTTACAAAGAAAGGCACCATACGCCCAGCATCATTCAAAATGGTGAGCCTCACGGGCAAGGGTAACTCCGCATCTCAGAAGACAGCGCTGGCTCACCCTTCTGTTCCCCGTGAGGGGACCCCCCCCCCCGTTATGGAAACTTCCCTTGCCACCTCGCTACCCACTGTTACAGTGTGCCTCTCTTAATCTTTGTCTTCTGTAACTTTTTTTTCTCTCCACTGTAATGGTCTGAATTTGATCTGAGTGTTCCCCAGTGTTTAATGTGATACAAGTTAACTCCAACTGTAAGGTATTAATAGAGTGGAAACTTAGCGCAAGTAGGGGTTTAGAGGCAGAGTTCTGGATACTGATTAGGACCAGATATGCTTATTAGCACAGAGCCCCTATGATTAAATCTTGGTAGCTTAGAGGAAGAGAGACCCCACAAACACATACACATGCCCGCTTTCTCAGAATCCCGGTACCACTTCAGAATTCTGCCAGTGAGAAGTCCCTCAACCCTGCACCTCCAGACCTGCAGGCTGGCATAACTCTTTCTTTTCTAAAAGTAGACCGTCTTGGGAATTTCACTGTAGTGACAAGATAAACCAGTACCCTCTTCTATAATAAAAGCAGCTGCTTTGTCAAATGGCAAAGCCTATGATTTGCCCACTTACTTGGTTCCTGAGATTAGAGAAACTTCAAAGACTCAAAACTACAGCAGGGAATATATCTGAAAACATGTTTTGATTCTAGGTTCATGAAAATTTCCACCTTTGGATACTTACAAAATGTGAAATTAAATTTGTATGCTGCCCTTTGTCTTTGCTAACATTGTAAAACAATTTTCATAATACTATTTGCCATTTTATGGGATTAATACAAAAAACAAATAGTAAAGCTTCCAGTCACTCTGTGATAACAGTGCAAGGGAGAGGGACACACCCTGTGTGGGAATTAGGTTCTGAAGTCAGCACACACGATGATTTGAAATTAATGAAAATTATCCTCAAGTCCCTAAGAAGGTGCTATGCTGGATGGAGGCACACTAGCCCACAGTAAGTCAGAGAGAAGCAGGTCTTTCTCCACAGCTAGAGCTATGTCCCTGGGTGACTTTTCTGCATGGAAACGACCCGTGGAATGAGCAGTGGCTTCTCTTGGAATTGCCCTCAGAGGGCAAAATGCTTATGCCGGCGGTGGGGGAAAGATTCTAGTTCCCTATTCTGATGAGGGACTCACACAGCAGGTTAGCAGCCTAAACACTGATAATAATCGAAGTGATCAGATTTATCTTTTGTTTTCCCAAGCGTGCAAAGCTGCATGTGACAAGTTTCATTCATACAGTGAGTCTACAATGTGACACACGGCACATTTGGATACTGCTCATTACTTGCTGTATGAGAGTCTTAACAACCTTTTACCTCAGCAGAAACACCACTGGTGTTCAGTTACACATGTCATTTTCCCAAATATGAGTTGTTAAGAGAAACACAAAATGTTCTAAATGAGCAGCTCCATAAAGCAATAACTACCTAGTCTTAGGGAATAGTCTCATTTTCTGACACCCTCATCCACATTTCCACACTGAAACCTACTGAATAAGAAGGTGGTTTTCTAGGTCAAGTTACTTCACCAGAGAAATTAGGGCTGTCTTCTCCTAAAAGAAGTTCAGGAAGTTTTTTGGAGAGAAAAGCAATATGGGGAAACCCACCAGCAACTTCCATTCCAAAGTAAACAAATCTCATCATCAATAGCTTTGAATCTGACAACATTTTGAAGTTCTACATTAAGCAAAGACCTACTAAAAACTGAAGAATGAAGAAAAGGCCAAACAGAATTTATATGCTAAAATTCTAAGGAAGTTACTCTAAGTGGGGAAAAAAAGATTAAAAGATTTGGCGAGTACTTCACCAAACGAACCCCCCCAGGCAAAACCAACCAACCAACCAACCAACCAACCACACTCTTTCGTATGTAAAGAAGTTTCAAGAACGTAAATTTTACATGATTTATAATGCATTTATTTTCTTTTCCTACTATAACTCTGTGTAACTTACACGTTCAAGAAACAGGAAATACTGCGCACACTCTTGAGCCAAATGGCTCAGCCATTCTAAAAGAGCCCATGATCAAGGCGAGCAGGTGAGAAGAGGCCAAGTTCATAATCAGCAGAAACACTCCATTCCAGTAGGAGGTATTCACCATGATGAAAGGGCAGCTGGTGACACATGCTGAATATTAATATTCTGTAGATATGTTAAGGAACTCATTATTAGAACTAATTTCACCTGCTTCTCCTTACTCTTTAATACTGCTTTTAGAAAACACATATTATGTATGTGGCTTGTGTTGTATTTCTACTGGACAGTGTTGAACTTGAAAGTTGCTTTAAATAGAAATCACACTATAACAACTATCAGATGCTGCTCCTGATACAGTCCAGGCAGGGCATTCATGGATGTGCGTATGAGATAGCAGACAGGAGTAAATGAACATAGATGCTTGGCTCTAACTCTTTCTAGAGTAACAAAGGCAATGCTGAGATCCTTCAGATAGCTCAGGACAGAAGTGCCTACACATTGAAAGAGGCTTACGCGATAGCAGGTCACATCTAAAAGGAGAAGGCCTCCTTGAACCATACTTTCTGCATGCTAATCTAAAGCAAATTTATTCATGACTCTGATCCCTATAACCTATTCCCATCTAATTTTCTGTCGTTTTTGCTGAAACTCTTTTAAAGTACATTAGTCATTTCCAGTAAACATTTTCCCAAAAGATCCAGCATCTAACTATAGCAAATGACTGTGATCACAGAGGATCAAGGGCACAGGCAACGTCCACAGGGTCAGACAGAGTGGGTGCCAAGTCTGGTGCCCTGGCATCACTCCAGCATATGATCCAAGGGCTAGTGCCCTGATGAGACATGACTTGAACAGAGCCGTTTTCCTTACAGTGTCCCTGAAGGCACCTCAGTCAATTTTAAATCTTTGTGTACACAGGGGTCTCCTACTTCTTAGCTACACACTTACACCTCCAGATTGTTTAGGCACAGGTATTTATCCATCCTACCAACATGGGAGCAATATATTAGGCAATGTTGGGGAAGAATTCAAAAAAATGATTCGAGGGTTGGGGATATGGCTTAAGTGGGGGAGAGGTTATTCAATTCAGATGAGTTAAGTCATGCACAAAAAACGGTCTCATCACTGGAAACTCAAACTAGAGGTTCAGGAAATGCAACTCTTGGTATTTCCTTGCATTTGTCATTAATCTGCTACTTCAAATGCTAAGAGATACCTTTGTACACTAAGATTTTGATAATGAGCACAAGAAATAATTTCAAGAATCAATACACGGAATTATACCAAACTGAAAAGCTTCTGCACAGCAAAGGAAACAAGCAACAAAGAGACAACCAACAGAATGGTCAAAAAAATTTTGCCAGTTATTCCTCAGATAGAAGACTTATATCTATAATATATAAAGAGCACCAAAAAAATTAGATGCCTTCAACATAATACCCAACCAAAAGTGAGCACTGAATAAACAGGTACTTCTCAAAAGAAGAAGTACAAAAGATCACGAAGTACATGAATGTTCAGCATATGTGATCATGAGGAAATCAAAACAACACCGACAGTCCATCTTACTGCAGTAAGAATGCCTATCATCAAGGACTCACAAATGACAAATGCTGGAGAGGCTTCAGGGAAAAAGAAACCCTTCTACGTTGTTGGTGGGAATGTAAACTACTAGTACAACCACTAGGAAACTCAATATGAAGATTTCTCAAAAAACTAAAAATAGAAATTCCATTTGGCCCAGCTATCCCTCTTTGGGGAATCATCCCAAAAGAGTTAAAGTTATCATATGGTAGTGATACATGCATACTCATGTTTATAGCAGCACAAATCACAATAGCTAAATTATGGAAACAGTCTAGAATTCAGTGATGATGAACCTCTTAGAGCTTTCAACGATAACAAACAGCCAGCTGTGGCACATATGCCATAGGTTCACCACCACTTGCCTAAATCTTCATCAACAGATGAATGCATAAAGAAAATTTGGCAAATATACACAATGGTGTATTACTCGGCAATAAATAAGGACAAATTTGACCTTAGGAAAATGGATGAATCTTGAGACTACTATGATAAGTGAAATAAATCAGACACAAAAGGTTAAATATAGCATGTTTTCTCTTATAGGAGAAACCTGAAATGGAAATAATGTAAAGAGCAAAATAAAGGTGAGATAATAGGAAACAGGGAGGTAGAATTTTTGGAGATGAAACAGGGAGGTAGAATTTTTGGAGATGATATAGCAGGTGATCAGAGGAAGGGGATCTGGAGAAGAGGGGAGAAGGGAGAGGAGGAGGGAAGGGAAGAAAGGGGATCAAATATTGTCAAGATAATTATTCTGTATCACAAACATATATTAATAAAATATATAAATTAATATGTACCACAAACACATACTAATAAAAACAGGACAGTAATCAGCAACTCCAAACATTTGTAACGTTTAAAGAAGCTGCAAGTGCTTATATGTGTCATGATGACCTACATTTTAAATCTATTGTTCCAGCTTTATTTTCATAGCAAAAAGCTAATACGCACATTAAGGGTTTTACATTTATTTTTTATTGTTTATATTTGCTTGTACATGTAAGGCCTGACTCCTAAGTACTATTATGGAATAGTATTTGATGACTTTGATTTCTAATGTGAAATGTAAACAAGCCAATAATTTCCATTCCTGAGAGTCTAATTAACACATAACCTTTTATATACAAAAATGTAGTTTGGTAGTCAAAATAAAAAACATCTTGTGGTTCCGCAATTGTTTTTCTCTTATAGATATCACTAATCAATCATTTTAGGTGAGAAATAAGGCAAAGAGGACTGCTAACATATCCATGCATATAGGGATGCATAAAACTGTTCCAATTAAAAGCAACCCTTAAGTGAAAAGGTCTTAGTCAAAATAGCAGAAAACAAATGAATAAAAGAAATTCACATAAGACTGAATGAAAGGCCTAAGTCAGGAATAGGATGAAGAAGCAAGAGCACTTCCAGGAACCAGTGTGGACCCCACAAGGTAAGAAGCGACCAGGAACCACCCCCCTGGAGCCTCACCCGGCAGTTGAGCAGCGTGTACAGCACGTGATCCGGGGTGGTCTGCGCTCTCCACTGCAGGACCTCAGATAGGAAGAGGAACTACAAGGAGGCACAGGGGCAAGGGTCAGGCTCTGCAGTCAAGGTTGGATAATCTCCGTATTTAAATCAAACTACATTGAATGCTTTTGAGTGTCTTTAAAATAGCGTGCTTATCCACAAAGGAAAGAGGTCATTGGTTTTTAGGAATATCTCTGACAAACGTATTATCTATAGAAGAAGAAAAGGCTTATACTGAACGTATTTTCGTGCCATGATTTGGAGTTCACTGCACCTGATCTAGATGGACAACTCAAAGATCAGTCTGCGCTCTTCAGGAGCAAAGTTCTCTAAATGTCCACCCAAGGGGAGCAGCTGATAGAGCAAACCTTTCTTTCTGGGGCTGCCAGAAGAGGTAATGTTGATTCTGTGGGCTCCAATGAGAGTCAGATCTATCCCGTTTTTAAAAAAATGCCCACATTTATGTTTTTATAAAGGCAATTCCTCAGTGTCATTAAGCTGCACTACTGATGTAGTATATTGATTCCATCTGTAGTAAAAAGGACAGCCCTATTTCATGTCAGGATATAGAAAATATCCACGCATAACCTTGGTCCCTTTAATTAACAGAAATGTACCACATGAGTAGGGCATTACGGTGATAAAGTACTTTCAATTTACAATTGCTGTATGTTACTATAGTGGCAGTATTTTCAATACTTGATGTCACATTGCATAACAGTCCATACAGAAAAGGAACCACTGTTTGGCTATGGCAAATTAGACTTCTTTTGGTGAACTGTAACAACTGTCAGAGCTGAATGGTTATAATGGGGACACAGGACATGAAGTGTGATGCTGGGGGGAGGTGCACAGGCTGGAGGATCCAGAAACCACCAGGGTTTTTTCCAGTGAGGAGGTCTGGCTGCCAGAGAGCAAAATATGGATGCCTTATGGCAGGGTGATTCTCAGGCAGTATGGGATTCATATCAGGGCTGGTGGGGATAATTAGAAATGAGGAGTGAGGGGACACTAAGATGGGACAAGGTTTCAAACACTCCGCTCAGGACTGCCAGTCGTGGGGTGACATCACTGACTCATTTCTGTACCACAAAAATTTTAAAACATCATATAAAAGCACTGCATAATAAACATTTTTCTTAGAAAATTACAGGGACATCACTGGTCAAGACAAAGGGATTTTCTATCGCTATAGATACAAAATCAGCAGCAGATGGGGAAATGCCACAGCAGGACACTCCAGGGACAGTGACTCTGTGATATAGCACCTAGGTCAACTCTTGAGTGGGTGGGACATAGCTGGAGCCTAAGCTCCTACCTTTCGGGCCTGGTCATTGTCTTCTATCTGACCCAGGTCTCTGCCACTAGCTTGGGCAATCCTCTTCCCAGACACCAGGTTTCCCACCATCACAGAGGCAGGGCCAATTTCTGGAAGGAAAGAGAGAGAAAACCTTGAGGAGACAAAAAATTGAAATTCCTTAAAACATGATTCTCAACTTTGGTAAAGAGCTTATTCTAAGAAAACCCTTCGAAAGATCTGCCTTTGAATAAATATTACTGGAATACGTTTCAAAGAAATCACCAAAATGGTAACAATGGCAAATATAAACAAGCTCTGATTAGGGGTTATAAAGAAACAACGCTTCCATTAGACACAAAAATCCCTTGGTGCCCCTCCAGCCCACTGTCTTTATTTTCCAGTGAGTGCAACCCCCAGGGGTACCGAGACATACTCATAGAAGGGATTATGAAAAATGATATAGAAGACAAGTCAAGAATTTGAAAGCACGATGTATTTCAATGCTAAGTGGTCAACTTCTGGTTTATGTCTGCTCCTGTTCTCTGGTTTTTTTACATGAGAGTTCACCAAAACCAAACAAAATATTATACATTTTAAATAAATACTTCTTGAGATAAATGCAGAGAATAAAGGAATAGGATATAGAATCACTCACCCATGTATTTTATTGACTATTACAGGTTTTAGGTTCTCTATCATGCCCACAGCGTAAAGTGGAAAAATGTACCAAAAGGCTACTGCAAAATCAAAATTCTTTCTTACTCCACTGTTGTTGACTCAATTCCCAAAGCTCTTTCCGCATTTATGAGCACAGTCTGCGGGAGCCTTAATGCTGGAGTCTGTGTAATCCTAAGAATATGCATTATATACACAGCTGAATCATTTTTGAACTTTCCCATGTGGTAGTTGTGGGCAGACTGTCTTTTCTTAGTTTGTAATAAAGTAACCATGAAAGAGGAATAGTCTTTTCGCATTTAACAGAAAAGAAAATCTGCTAAGAGACTGCACACTGGAGTGAAGGGTGCTGCCATTGTGGCAGAAGCAGGGAAGCTAATGGTTTCTGCAGGGTAATTAAACACCCGGGAGTATGCATCCTGGCGTGTGAGCTATTTTTCCTATCTTTAGTATCTGAGTTTTTTTTTTTTTTTTTTTTGTGGTGCCGGGGATCGAACTCAGGCCCTTGTGCTTGCAAGGCGAGCACTCTAATCACTGAGCTAAATCCCCAGCCCCCTTTTTTTTTTTTTAATGACGTATTTTATTCTTCTTGGTCACTGAGAAATAGGAAGAAGATTGCTCGAAGAAGTCAACTGGCCTACGCTGGTTTAAAGATTTCACCATAATTTTTTTTTTTTAAGAATGCAATATAGGGAAGGAAAACAAGCATTTAGAGGGATATGGGGTTTTTACAGCAGCTTACTTGGTGCTTCTTTGTCAATCTTCTCCTACTAAGGTTTAATTCTGGTTGCATTCTCTGAAGTTCAAGTTTGGGGACTTACGCATCTCCTTCCCAACTTGGATCTTGACTCTTGCTGAATCTCATTTACAAAATTTCTTCTTACTTAGAATCAATGATCTCTCTCCCCATTGAAATGAGGTAGGCACATAGGAAATGTCTTTTTTTTCCGAAATGCTCTTACAGTCAACCACGGCTTCTCAATTTGAAAGTATAAACTGAGATATACCCCCAA
This sequence comes from Hystrix cristata, assembly GCA_004026905.1. Classification (NCBI taxonomy): domain Eukaryota; kingdom Metazoa; phylum Chordata; class Mammalia; order Rodentia; family Hystricidae; genus Hystrix; species Hystrix cristata. The sequence continues at coordinate 102,871 of PVJO010001434.1, forward strand.
GTGTGTATTTGAGATGCACATTTGTTTTTTCTCTTTCCACTCCCATTTATAGATTTACTTATCTACAAGCTAGCAACTTTATCTTTAATATTAATGAGTTCCTAGCACACAGTGGTTAACAAATTGATGCAGGGGACTAGGGCAGAAGTCTCATCTCAGAGATCAGCAAAACAGGATTCTGAACGAGAAGCAACACCTTTCTCTCAGGTGCTAGGCCCTCTGTGAGCAATTCCTCACACTGTTCTCCAGCACGTCTGACAAGGTTTCCCCCAGGGACTCCATAGCTGTGGAGTGGTGCCTATTTTTATAACTTTCATAATACTGTTGCTAACTCATTTGATGCATTAAAGATCTACTAACACTTTTGTATTTGGTTTCCTAATCTCACATGAGTCCTGCAGTTAACTGAATAAACAGGAATTCATCCAGTAGAAAAGATGATTTAGTCATCTACAAATTTTCAAAATTTTAAGGGGCTCCACTTCAAGCACCCAATAGTGAGCTGTTCAAAGTTGTTATAAATGTTTATCCAAAGGAGTCTCAGAAATAATCTAGTCTTATTTCCTCAGTGCTTGTAGGACACTGAGGCCTTAGGGCAACGTCCTCTAAAGTCTTTTACAAGCCATTTTCAGAGCTGGGGCAACTCACAGATAAGTCACAGGTCTTCAACTGAACTTTCATTTAGTATTTCTTTAAAAAGGAAATAAGAAAAAGAAGGTAAAAAAGGAGGAAAGCAGTATTAGGGAGGCTGTAGGTGTAGCTCAGAGCTAGAGCACAAGCTTATCATGTATGAGGTTCTGGGGGTTCAATTCTCAGCATTAAAAAAGATATTTTTGTGAACACAAAATTGTGTTACCTTCCCTCTTAACAAAAACATCACACCATCTGTTTACATACACTATAAATAATATATATTATATATAATTTCTTCATTTTTTAGTTATCAGTCACTTAAATCTTTATTTCATTGAGCTGGGGATTTAGCTCAGTGGTTAGAGTACTTGCCTTGCAAGCACAAGGCCCTGAGTTTGATACCTGGCACCAAAAAAAAAAAAAAAAAAAAATCTTTACTTCATAAACTGTAGTACTGAAGCAAAAAGTTTCTGATTTGCTGGATCAACCCCTCCAACTTCACTCTTCCCAAGGAAGGCTTTCTTCAGGAGCCTTGACATTTGCTGTGGCAGCCCTGGCCACAGAGTGACAGTGGCATTAACATTAGCTCATGGCTAGATTTTCGTGGTTACTGGGTTTCCTGACACTGGGCAAATGAGTGGAGATCACTGGCTACGAAATTATATCAAGTATTTGTAAATGATCCTCTCTCTACAATAAAACTTTCAACATAGTCAGAGACCACTGTAAAAGACAAACAAACTCCCAGACCTTTAGCCTGTTACTCCTTAAAAGAATAACTTGTGTTTTCTTCTGAGTCAGCTAGAAACTTAAAAGTTGTTTTTCTAAAACCCGTACTCTTCGCTTGAGCCCACAAATGCCCAATAGGTAACTAAGAGTAGAACAAAGCTTGACATTCATGTTGTATCCCTTATTACCTTAAAACTTTGCCTATACATATGTTACTCATTTAAGCAAAGTTAGCAGAACTGAGGTTAACAGCCCTAAATTTACCTAGTCCATCTCATCTCCTTTCAAGATGGAGGACACTAAGCTAATAGTAACTAAAGTAATTTCCAGGATTCAGAGGAACATTTGATCTCTAGCCTTTATAAGGTCCAATTCCAGAACTTCCCCCTCTGGAACAATGCCTAAAAATCTGAAGCCCTTGTTCTGAACCAGCAGCTACCTGGGGTTTCAGGAAAAACAGCCTCACTTGCCTGCAACCAACATAAAAAACGACAATCATTTTATAAGAATGAAAATGTCCCCAAGTCATGAGAATTCCTCCAGAGCTACAAAAGCAGCGCTGAGGTAATGACTGGATGGACCCCATCCACCACAGACCCTGTAAAACTGGTCTCTGTTCTGTGGGTGGGCTGGTCTGACCCTCTTCATCAGTGTGAGCTGCCACCAGTTACTCAAGCTGGAGTCCTTTATGTATCTTACTTCCCAAACACTACCTGGTGACAATTTATCTGAAAGCCTGGTTTCATAAACTACTGAATTGCTGGACTCTGCAATAGGACAAGTAGTGAGCATCACTGGGTCAAGAGCTTCTGATAACGCTTGGACCAAATGGTGGGAAGGGAGGATCCAGTCTCTTCTGACTTTAAACTGAGGACATCCTTGTGAATCCTGCCACTGGCATAAACCCTGACACTACAGAAATCAACACACCAAGGAAGAGCAATTTTTCATCCTTTCATTATGTTTACAGAAGGACAATATCTTGTGTTTTCCAGGGGCTCACTGACTCACGGCAATGTAACCATATGACTCAAAGAAATGGATACTTCAGTCAACTGTAGCTGTGACATCTGACTGTAACAACCGCATAAACCAAGGATTGAGGGAATAAAATGAAAACTCAAGGAAAAAAGACACAAAGGTAAAGTTTAGGAAATCTAGAATATAAGAAAACAATGAAAAAGACAGAACTATGTAGAAAATAAAAGAGCAGCAACAACAACAAAAAAAAGTAAAATGAATGTGTCTGAAAAGTAGAAAACACAAAATGTATAGGGAATAAAAGCAATGGATTTAGAGTCAGAAGATGGATTCAAGTTCTTTCCTGCTGCATGCTTGGATGACTGCTTTTCTTCTGCAGCATCAGCTTCCTGACGGTGAGACCATTTTTGTGCGCATGTGGTGCTAGGATCAAACCTAGGACTCCGTGCGTGCCAGTCAAGCATTGTACCACTGAGCTACACTCCAGCCTGAATGTGAAATTTAAGAATACCTCCCATCTCACCTACAGAACCACATCTGCAGAGGAACAGGGAGCCTATACAGAACTCAGGACCCAACCACACCTGAAGAGGTTTTCTCTTTTCCCCTGGCAGTGCTGGGGCTAGAACTCAGAGCTTTGCACATGCTATGTAAGTGCAGATGAGGTTTGCATGTCTACAATGAAGCTCACTGTATCCATCCACAAGTCCAATTAATTAATGCCAACAACCTTTACACTGTGTTGCTATGAAGCTCTGCCCAACACTACCATTCTTTATTAGATGGTAGCAGGCCAAAGCTACGAGAAAAACAAAACAAAAATGGCGGGGCAGGACATACATAACGGTTCTTAGGAACACAGACTCTGTGGTTGGTTTCCGCAACACTCTAGTTGTGGACCTTGGATAAACTCCTGTACTTTTCTGTGGCTCTTGCTTCCCATCTGCAAAATGGAGACAAGAGCATCTACTTCACAAGGCTCCAGGAGGATGAACTGGCAGCAATAAGCCTGTGCTGCACACTATTTGCTATTATTACAGCCTGCTCTTTGGCCTGGCCTGTAACATGTCAGCCCTGGGGGCCCTTCTGCTATCTGGCAACATCCATTATCACGTTGGTCAGAGTTTCTACCTCACAATCCAGTGCATTCTTGCAATAAATTCCCTTTGGTGATAACTGTGCACAACCTGATAAAGCATGACTAGACTTAGGTGCTGTATCAAGTCAGATAATGGATAATGTGTTCCCAGACTGCAAAGCCTTGGACAAGTTTTTATATAACAATGTCACAAGTAACAGAATTCTTCATGTTTCAAAGTGATTTCCTTCTGTACTATCTTATTCCGAAATGGGCCATGATGTAAGGACGTATTATTCTCAAGTGAGAAAACTGTGACCCTCAGAGGTTCTGTGCCCTGTCATTCCCCCCCAGGGAGTGGCTGTGTAAGTCTAATTTAGATCATGCACTGATGTCCTATCCAGAGTGCTGGCCACCTCTTGTTCTGCACACTTGCCACAGGCCAAACTTGGGGTAGACTTGGCTGTCTCAGCAGAGGTGCTGCCTTCTAACCATCCTTGGACACAGAGACACCAGACATACGTCTAGTGAGGAAGAGCTTCCATCCAGGAATGTAGCCATGTGGAGGCATGAAGGCAGGCAGAGGCCCAGGATCCCCTGGACACAGCCTCTCCCAAGCAAGTACAGACAGCACGCAGCCCAGGTGCCCATGTGAGATGTGCTCACACTGTGCAGGGCTGTTAGACATACCTGGTTGCTTCTGCCGAGGCTTTGGCAAGTTTGTGACGCAGGTGTGGGGGCACATCAGGACGTTACAGGGGTGCAGTGAGCCCTCCAGGAAAAGCTGCTTCGTTTCAGACAAGTGGATCCCACCAAGTGGGGTTTTGGGAAGGGTATTGGCTGGCACCAAGGCCAAGCAATAAACTCCAACTTGATGTATACTGTCAATGGCCTAGAATATTAAGAAAGAGGTAATCATTTTATAATAGGAATTAAAGTAACATTTAATAGATGGTGTGCTTATTCAGTAAATATTTATACACACAAAATACTATCTACAACATAGGCCATATGAATAGTATGCTAGGTGTAAAATGGCCAAAGCAAGAGACAGTGTTTTCTCACTACATCCATTAAACTCAATAACTTTATATACAAAAGGGAACTTAAGGAAGTCTACTCTCAAGATTCTAATAAAAACTGAACTTGTGACTTCCCTGAACAGTAGGAACCAGCTTTGCCAGCCCGACCCTTATCCAATGTTCTGTTTAGCTATTTCCTATACAACAGATGGGATTTCCAATCAAGTAGAGCAAAGGAAAACGGAGCCACTGAATGGGGAAAAGCACAGTGGGCCAGGATCAGGCCATAATCCTAACTGAATGAGAGAAGCTGACACTAAGACAAGAAGGAAGCTTCACAGCACGGCAGCACAACCTGGAGCACCCTGCTCATCCACTGGAAGCTGTCTTCTTCCGTGGAGTCTGGCCTCTGCTCCGCCACAATCACTATCCTTTCATCATGAAGGACGGTCACAGAGAACACAGCTATCCTGTGGAGACAGAAGGTAACACACTGTGAGTATGCAACAGAGATGTTCTCTCAAGAACTCCTGCCCCAGTATGCAATTTTGCAAACCGAAATAACACTGAGATTCGATCTTATTCCAATAAGAATGGTTACCATCAGACTCAAAAAACAACAAAGATGTGCTGGGGATTTAGCTCAGTGCTTAGAGCACTTGCCTAGCAAGCGCAAGGCCCTCAGTTCAATCCCCCCCCCAAAAAAAAACAAAACAAAAAGCAAAACAAAACAAAAACAAAGGTGGGAATTGACACCAGTATCACTATGGAAATCAGTATGGAGATTCATCAAAAAACTAAAAATGGAAATTCCATTTGGCCCAACTATCCCTTTTTTGGATATCTTCCTGAAAGAGTAAAAGTCATCATATTACAATGATACATGCATACACATGTTTACAGCACCACAATTCATAATAGCTAAATCTTGGAAGTGGACTATATGCCTGTCTACAGATGAATGGATAAAGGAAATATGGTAGTTATACATAACGGAGTACTGCTCAGCCAAAAGGAAGATAAATCTGAGTACACCAGTTATAACTACTGATAATTACATAAACTTAGGATATCATGGTTCTCACTATCTTTCAAAGAGGCCAACAACTGTAAACTCAAGCACAAACTCTAATGTAAGGACACCCTGGGGGTGAGGAGAAGACAACCAATGCTTGGAAGGCATAATCATCCACATCTTGCTTGGAAGCTGTTTATGGTGCCTGGATTTAGTGACAAGGTCTGTAACTTTCAGTACAGGCAGAAAGAGTAAACATATGATCACAGGACCTGCTGACATTTAGGTACCCTTACTATGCACATCTTGAGTTTGCACCCATGATGGAATATTCTCCACATCAGAAATTTTCTGTTTTAGAACTTATGGTTCCCTGCTAAATCTGTCTGGCTTGTACAGTCACCATGAAATTGTGGTCACTCTAAACATCTTGTATACCCCTTTTCACAAATAGGTTCCATTTTAAAGGCAATCCACAGGTAGCAATGTTCTAGTCAAGTCTCTACTCTCTCCTAGTTTCATCTGCTTGCAAAAGTGAAATAAGATTCTAAGGACATTCTTGATGTCCTTCAAATCAGCAAAAACAAACCAAACCAAACCCTTCAGGAACTACAGGAACAAATTTAACATTTACTATGTCTCTGCCACATGCCAGGCAAGGTGAGGAAGCAGGAAATCATGGAAGATTCAAAAAGTAAAGGAGCATCTGATTTTCCGTGCAAACTGTGACTATTATCTTCAGGTCTCTTGGACCTGCAATAGGATGACTATTTGGCTCATTATTCCGTGCACTTACTAATTAGAAATTTTTTTTTTTTTTTTTTAGATAAGGCCTTACTATGTAGTCTCCAGGCTGGCCTTCAACACACTGTGTAACTCAGGTTATCACTGAACTTGTGGCAATCCTCGTGCCTCAGTTACAGGTGTGCACCACCATGCTCGAATAAAAACAGTTTCTCAATAGGTATTTTTATTTAGTTTAAAAGAGAAGCTAATGAAAATATATTTATGGAGCTGAGAAAACAGCTATAAAATCTTAGACATTCCAAACTGAAATCTCAGGAGTTATTGGGTCCAGTTGCTGCAAATTTACAGAAAGGGAAAGTGAGTCACAATAAAGGAATTCAGGAGCTAGGATTTAACTCAGTGGTAGATTGCTTGCCTAGCAAGTGTAAGGCCCCGAGTTCGATCCCCAGCACCCCCACCGCAAAAAGGAATTCACACAACTTTAAAATCCTTTAGAACTATATGAAAAACACAGTCTACAGAAAAATGTATACTTCATTCACAGATGAGTGCAACTAACCTTCCCCTGTAGACAAATTTCATGGGCTCCACGGCCAAGGCTGTCGCCACGATGTCATCGGCATTGTGTCTACGCCCACTGACCACCATCAGTCCGTCCATCTTACCCACCACAAAGACAAGACCACCAGGGCCCACAAACCCCAGCAAGCCTGTCCTTATGAATGGGTATTCGCTGATTGGAGCCCCTGAGCTTGTCATAGGAAACACCTGGGGAGACAGGAGTTCTCATCAGGAACCTGCCCTGTGGCCAGCTGGTTTAAATCTTAACCATTTTCCTGAATGTAACTGGACCTGCTGCCGTACTTCCAATGACCTCCCTAGTGTGGAGGCCCCCATAACAGATGTTGGTGGTATTCAAATGTGGGAATGTCCATCCTGTGCCTAGCAGCATATCATCTGCTCCTCCTGGACTTCCAACTGTTGTGGAGGGGCCTTGGGCTGGCTCCCCTCAAAGGCTCTGAGCCTCTGCACACAAGGGAGCCAGAAATCATTACAGTGCTCACAAACACCACTCAGTTCTTTTGTTGATAAAACTATAGCATGAAAGTGATAAACGGAGAATCAAGGTGCAGTGTAAACAACA
>PVJO010001434.1:110319-173123 GCA_004026905.1 Hystrix cristata
TTTTTTTTTTTTTTTTTTTTTTTTTTTTTTTTTTTTTTTTTGGTGCGAGAGCTTAGTTCACACTCAGCAGAGGCATCCTGGACAATGACCAAAACACAGCTGTTCAGTTATGTTCAAAGCTTTAGGTATATTAAGGAATGATAATTTATATTTTCTTACACATAATCAGATAATGTGCTGCTCCCTTAAGGCCAGGCATCACTTGGTAAAGAGATAAAAGTGCTGAGAATACCATGTTGCAGCACTAAACAACTGAGCTCATGAGTTTAACCTCCAATGTCTCTGCTCACCACACAGCACATGTAAGCACACTATACACACACACCACACATGTGCACAACACATACCAACTACATGTGTATACACAACATTCACACATCCACATATAATCACCATACCACACACATATTAGTTTGTGCCACTAAGATCGTTTAACATTCACATTTGTTCAAGGAAGTTCTCACACGTTCACCCCTAGCCAAGTGCAGTGCAGGCTGCAAGGCTGTGAAGGGGAAGCAGCTGGTTTCCCCACGTGAGGCATGCAGATATTTGTGCCTTCACCATCTACCTGTTACCCAGGACTTGCATTAAATAGGTAAAGATGAGAGCAGTAATGAATGAAAAGGGCTCATTTTTAAGAAATTGCTTATTCTTTTTTGACACTGGTTATAAAAGCCAGAATAATGCTTGCTAACAAAATTTATCAAAAATAATAAGAAATGGTAGAAAATGCAATCATTTTAATAAATACAATAAAAAAAACCCTAACATTGTGGTTTCTTACCTGTTTCTATGCACCTGGCACTGTCTGAAGATGGAACTGCAGAGGACCCCCTACCCCATCAACCTACCTCAAAGGTGTTCTTGGTCATGCCGGAGAGGCCATAGTATGATGTTCCTGTTGCAACTGCACACACACACAGCTCCCCGATTTCATCTGTCCTACACAACTGAGGAATCCCATCTGGCTTCACTGAGCACATGATGGCTGAAAGCAGACCCAGAAAGCATACAGAGTATGAGGAGGGGGAATGAGGGGTGAAAATGAAAACACAGGAAGATGAATCAGGACAGATGAATAGAAATAGTATCTGGAACCAACTCCAAGTGTAATAGCCAGGTACTCAATTTCCCTAAACAGAGTGATGATTTTCCAAGAAGCAAAACATCAAATTTCATTGTGGTGGCATCAATCATGCCAAATGCTTTAATTTTAATGTGTAAGTTGTATTTAAGGGATGCACCACAGTCTGCTATTCAGCTACAAGGACGGTGTCTGGAATAGACGTCAGGATAGTAGTGTGCTGCACATGTGTCAGCAAAATGGGGGCAATTTCCAAAGTGAAACTTGAACTCTACAAATTAGAAAACATGAGATATCTGCTTTTAAGTCTTTCAAAGATTCTCTAAATTGAGAGCAAAATTTAAGCGTCCAGAGTCCTAAGGAAGTTGTAACCTTTGATTTCAAATTCCCTGTTGAGTCCTTCACAGAATGTCATCCACGGGCTTCAGTGTGTAGTGCAATGATGCTGCCTTCTCACTAGTCCAGCCACACAAATTGTGATGCTTGCATATCAGCATCCTACCTACTGGAAACCACAAGTGTGATTAGGTAGGCAAGAGTCTAGTGTCGTGGAGAGATGGTGTGAACAGCTAGCAAGGATGGTGCAGGTTGAAAAGAGCTTACAACTTCCAGGAAACCCCATGGTAGAAATTAAGAGGTCTAAGAAATGGAACTAACGCCAACATGGGAAGATAAGCTGACAATAAAAAAAACACACACATTAAAATTACACTGAAATATTCACCATCAGATGGATAAAAATCAAAACATTTGATGACACACTGAGAAACAAACTGGAGAAAGGAGTCCTGACATCTACCAATGCCAACAGTATAGGTCTTTAATAAACATATGAAAAACAATTTAGCATTATCAAAATGATGTGGGCAAGTTTTTGAAACACAAATCTTATTTCCAGAACTTTTCATTAGACATTCCCCACATCCATGCAGCCTGAAGCTCAGACAGGGTCCTTCCCCACCTCAGATGCAACAGCAAGAGTGTGAAGCTCACTCAGACTGGGAGGGTTTAAATCAATTATTGTACATTCAACCAACATAACACCCTACTTACTGAGAAATAACAAGCTCTCTGTGCACTTACAAATGAATTTTAAATTAGAAAACATGAAGACATACAGTACTCTATCATTATACAGAAAAAAAGCCAAAAACCCTAGAAAGATAATACACAAATGCATACACATGTGGAGTGTGTTTGTTCATTTCTACAGTTCCAGAGTGTCTCTGACAAAAGACCTGGGATGTGTGTGGATGTCTCTAGTAGAGAGAAAGGTTTTCATCGCACAGCCTGAATCTTTTCATGCTTCCACCATGGAATTCTGTTTATTTGAAAACTAGTTCTTTTATCCTTTTCTTTCTTGTTAAGAAAGAAACGGAGCCACATAGTCTAGGTAATGCTGGGAAGTGTGCAATGGGCCTGGGACATACAGATTTTAATATGAAGGTATAAGCAAAGTTGCTGTGACATTGCAGAGAGTTTCCAGGGTTAAGAGGAGGAATCAAAATACTCTTATGGTGACTTTCAAGGTAGAAGAGTATTGGGAGAAAGCCCAGCCTACCACAGAGGAGGGCTGTGAGGACCTCTATCTCCATGGGGCCAGCTATCCACCATGCACTGTCTCAGTTCTTGGATCCCTGCAAAGGTCCCCTGACAACCCACTTTGCTGCATAAGCTGGCCAAAGGATAAGCAGCACTGCTCAGGTATGGACATGACCTCCTACTATGTGTGGCACTAAGGAAAGGGCTTGATTCTGGGTGGGAATCCTGAATGAGAAAAAGCCCTGCTCCCACTATGGAAGACAAAGCAAGAAGCCTAAAGGCTGATATGTGTGGCCTGTGAGACACGACCCAGGGACAAGCATTCTGGAAATAAGAAGACAAGAAGTGCCCAAGCACACTGACTACAGGTCTGTAGAAGCAGGCGGGGTCCTTTCAATCTGCGACTGCCCTTATATATTTGTAGAAATGGTTTCTACGGCTTTATTGCTGAAGGTACACTTCACAAATTATATAGGCTCACATCCTTCAATTTTTGTACATGTCTGCTCAAAGCATTCCATGCCTTAGGGAAAGTTGAGCTTGGGTGTCCAGCTTTGGCTGAGGCAATAGGATAATGGATGGGGAGCTGTCCTCTGTGTTAAGAGATGGGGAAGCTGCCCAGGCCCACAGTGGGTACAGGGGTGGAAGAGGATCTCAGGGTCCCAGTGTGCAGAGATGCCTTTCCCTGCTTCCTGATGCTTCCTGAATGTTTCCGTTTCCTCAGGAGAGGCAGCCTTGCCCTAGGTGTCTGAAGCTTAACAAAGACTTCCTGAGACTAGTAAATCTGGTTCTCAGCCTGAGGGCTCAACCAGAAGCACAGAGGAACGTGGTAATTACAGGAAGAGGAAGGTGATGTGTGAAAGAGAAGCATGTTCTCACTGATGAGTCACAAGGCCAAGGCTGAACCCCACACTCACCTCCTGGCATGACGAGGCCGACATCCTGTACTGTGAGTACTGATAGCTTTTCCTCTGAGTCCACTCGGATGACACCATAGGTCAGCCCATGCATGGACAGCACGCCCCGACCCGGTGGCTGGTTGCTGTCATCTGTGGGCCTGAAACCATAGATTTATCTGAGTGTAGGTAAGCAGACACCCACAGCCATGCCTATCAGCACATACACACACAGATGGGCAGCCACCTGAGGGCTGCAGGCACCTACTGGAGGTGAGCTGGCTGCCACATGAAGCTGTGTTCAGAAACACTAGCTTGCTCTGCTGTGATCTACCTCAGGGAGCCTATGAATTGAACATCTGAGTTCCCAGGTATCTTTAAGAACACCTCGGAAATACAAACACTGTGCACCTCTGACTTCCCACCCCTCTCTCAGGTACGCACAGTGCAGACCCTCGGATCCATCAAATCCTATTTCACTCTCCAAAGTCTAGTTTTCCAGACTTTGGAAAGAACACAGATCAGATCAGTGTATAGGAGCAGTGGAGATCCTGACTGTCCAACAGTAATTCGAATGCACACTGTCTATGCTTATGCTCAATTATATACAGAAGAATCTAAAATAAGATTTAAGTTATCACACTCTGGCTGCCAAATTTGAAGGAAAATTATCTGGATGATAGGCATGCTGCTGTAAAGCGGCTTGTGGGTCAGGAAGTTCATGCTCCAAAGACAGTTTTGTAGACAACACATTCACCACCTGTCTCCCTGCGGCCTCATAGGCTCTCAGGGTCTGCCCCCGCCCCACCTTCTGGCCCCAGCCCCAGCTCAGGCCCAGTCTGGGGCTTCTGCCTCTACCCAGAATGCTCCTCCAGCTGACATTCACACGGCTCACTCTCACTGCCTTCAGGGGTTGGCTCAATTACAGCACTTCTCATTAGGAAATAATACACCTGCCCAACACTCTCCTCTCCAAAGCAGGTGCCATGTGACCAGGTGTGAGGCTTCCTCCATCAGTCTAACCTTCCTGAGAGCATGAGGCTGTCAGATTACTCACTCTATGTGTCACTCCTGGAACAGTATTTAGCAATAAATATCAGTTAATTAAGTAAATAACAATACTTCCAAGACCAAGAATTTATTTCTGATGATTAAAGAGTCAATGACTAGTGAAGTGAAAGACTACAATTTAGGTAAACATCACATTTGCTTCTATAATTTTCCATGTATGAATCTTTAAAGTAATTTCAGGACCTCAAAGCTGGACCATAAATTTGAGTTTGCTGTTTAATAATATTGCTAACATTTATAATGAACCTGGAGACATAAATGGGGCAATATAAAAGTGAAAAAAGGCGAAAGGAGATCTCACTTGAATCAACTACCTGGTGCACTAAAAACACAAATGAATCTGGAAATACTGTTCTATGTGTAAGAATAAAAGAGTGTAATGCTAACCACATACCAATGTCTACCTAAATAAAAAAACCACTCAAATTACCTGGACCCAATGAGCTCAAACTCTAGAATGTTTATTATTCTCCTGGCCTTTTACTTTCCAAAGAGTTAACAAATCAAACTCTGAAATGAAAAGCAGAGAAGTGGTAAGAGGTCCTACTGCCATTTCCTCCTCCTACTGTAGTCCCCTACAAAGACTCAACATGGAGTCAGAAAGACAAGCTTTCATCTCTCCTATGAGCTAAATTGTTTTCATCCAAAACATACAAAGATACAATAAATGTCTGCTGGGATAGATAAACCAATTATCCTGATCTGATCACTTCATGCTGTACATGTGTACTGAAATGTCACACTGTATCCTATGAGTAATTACTATGAGTCAATTAAAAATAAAAATATATTCATTAAAAAGAAAAAAGGTAACTCCTGGTAACCCATGATGTGAACTTACCTGGAAATAGGATCTTTATAGATGTAGCCAAGGTAAGAAAAAGTCATTCCGGCTTAGGGTGGACCCTAAATCTAACTGCCAGCATCTTTATAAGAGAAGGGCGATGTAGGGAGAACATGAAGTGATGGAGCAGGCAGGCAGGACTGCCACAGGCTCGGTAGCCTCCAGCAGCTGCAAGGAGGGCCTGGACAGGTCCCTCTCAAAGCCTCCATGGGAATCAACCCTGCCCACACCTTGATTTTGGACTTAGCTGTCTAAATTAGAGAATAAATTTCTATCACCTAACGCCAGCCAGTTTGCGCTTCTTTGTCAGGATGGCACTAGGAAACACACACACTGACAGCAAAATTCTGACTAGCCATGACCATTCCATCAGGGAAGATTCAGAGCACCAGGATGTGGTGACAGGAAATTGCAAACCAGAGCCAGGTTATTCGTCTACAGTCCGATAACAGAGTTTGTCATCTTAATCACAAGATCCTCTTAAGTTTATAAACTGTGTTTGTTACAGGAAACTTCCAAACATGTCCATACAATGAAGTGATGAGACTGAATACTTTCGCACAAAATGTAAACGAGTGACACTGACCTTGTATCAATTTAATCTACCACATACATTTATATTTAAAGGATTTCCTTATTATTCAGAGAAAATCCAGACCTTGGGGCTCTTTTCCTTTACAGTCACAAAACATAAGCAAAAGAGCAGGAAGAAGAACACACAAATTCCTGGAATGACCAGGGAAGACTCATTATTCTGCCTCCCCAGTCTGTCCACACAGACAGCATTCTCTGGGAGACCTGGTGTGGCCAAAGGCCCCTTCCTTCTCAATGACAAACCAAATGCTTGCATGCTATGCTCTTTGTGCGCTTGCCCTTTTGCACATATGGATTTACTTAAAACTCACACCGAATCTGTGCACGCGCTATTGTTCTTCAGTTTCAGATTAGAAGCCTGTATCTCAGAACTGTTAATTTAGTTGATCAGATCAGTGGCAGGGCATGGTGGGATTCAGACCGCATCATTGTTTGTCTCCCTCCTGGGCATTTCCTCTGCCTCCATCCTTGGGACACCACGCGCATCTTAGTTCACTGTAGTTTCCAATGAAAATTTAGACGCAAACGACATGAGTAACATAATAGCACATTCTCAGCAGGAACATGGCAAACACAAGGCCAAAAAGGCAAAGTTCCTCTTTGCGCTCTGCCTCTGAAGCCTGCCTACTGGTAACCCATCAATACTTTCATATGGAAAGGTCCAGACACTCTAATATCTGCTTATATATAAATCAGTTGTATACACAAATATATTTACTTACAAAGAAAAACAGAATCACAACATGCTATTTTGCAACTTGCTCTTTTCAATAAATGTATCTCTAGATCTTTCCATACAAATGTCGGAATGCATAAGGTGTGCATGTGAACATGCCAATGAATTAATCTGCCATAAGTGCTACTCAGTAATCAATAAAATGAATATGATCATTTTATTTCATTCTATTTTTATACAGTCAGGAATATTTCTATAAGATTCACATCTGGAAAGAAAACAGAAGAATCCAAAAACAAATACATGTAAAATTTTAAGAAAGCCCAAAACAATGCCATTTTGCACTCCCCCTAACAGAATGTGAGTATAATTTTTCCAATTTATTAGACATGCATGTTGCACCAGCAGTTTTTATAGTATTTGTTAAGTATTTATAGATGCAGGATTTAAATATTTATATACATTAACAATGTACTTTTTGTAGCAACTCTGTGCAGAGGTGAGGAGAGGTTGTGTACAGCCCAAGGCTGTAGCTGTGGGTAGTGCCAGACACCAAACTCAGACAGACTAAGAAATCTGTGCTTCTAACCACTGGGCTTAAGCTACCTCTTAGCCCTACTCATTTCTGTGTATTCTGGCCAACATAAGCAATCAAACATGAAAAATGTTCCCAATTCGCTAAGTAAAATATCACTTCTCATTGATGTTTTAATCTGTGTTCCCCTGATTATTAATCACATCTGATTATGTTTCTCTACCATTTTCCTAGGAAAAAAAGTTCCAAGTAGATAAACTGGGTGGAGAAGTGAAAAAACAATACTGATAAGCAGATTCATACAGCTTCAATACCATTTACTTTAATAATCAATAACAGTAAATTAAGTAATGGCTAATAAAGGCCTGGACCCATTTGTCAACTTCCAGACTGAGTTCTGAGATAAAATAAATGGTGTATTCATGACCATGTGGCTCCATGTGTCTCACAAAGGAGTTAGGAGAGGAATCATGTCAGCAATTTCCCAGAATGTAAGAAGGCAGCCTCTATGCTTCAAACAGACACAGGAGCAAGAAACTATGTAACTATGTATACAACTCTGCAATGGCATGGAAAAGGAAATAAAGTAATTAAAAGAGAAAAGAGCCTGCTTGGCCTTAGCCATGAGGCATCACAAGGCATTCCATCACAGACCAGTTCCCCACTGCATTAGAGAACATTTCTCTAAGGGAAATGGCTTCCCACCAGTGTGTAGCACTTAGAAATATGCCAGTCATTTTATTTTAACTTATCATGGCATTTCCAACTTCTATAAAACATTGAATAAACCTTTAGCTAATCTTGCTGTATAACACCTGAAGAAATAGCTGCTATCAATTTCAATGAACACATCTACAGTTTGCTACTCCTGACAGCAAGCAAAGCCTGGCTGGAATCCATATGCATTAACACAAAACAAATGGAGTCAAGTAAACAAGCAGCAGTTAGGAAGATTTCCATTCCCAGGGTTTAATAGAGTAACTACAACTACATTTGCAAAGCTTTAATGCTATTTGTCATTCACCAAATCCTTTTGCATGGGAGAAAACAAAGGTCCTTCAACACTTCCATCTGGTATAGACAATCTCCCAATTTAGCAAATTTCAGTCTAGGAACAATGACACATTTGGAAAGCAAATGTGGGTAAATGTACTTTCCTCCTCTCTTCCCTTGTCTACAGTATTTATTGCAGTATTTTTGTAAAATAGAATACACACAAAATATTTTAATAATACTCGCATTAATAATAGCAGCTAATCCTTGTTGAAGTCTTACTATGTGCTAGAAATTCTTAGGCTCTTTAATTTTAATTCTTATTGCTCACAGAGGCCGATGATGTGGACATTGCTGTGACTCTCATTTCAGGGATGTGCAATCTGAGTCCGAGAAGGTTAAACAATGGCAATGTTATACAGCCAGTGTATAAAGAACTGGAAAAGGAGCCCAGGTTGAGAGACTACAAAATACACTAACGGGTCAGGACATGGGGTGGGAGCAAAGTGCATCTCCATCCTTGGAACTCAGCAGCATCTTCCCACAGAGGACATGTCCTCATGGTGTTATCAGATCAGTTCCCCACTGCCAGGTACAGTGGCACACAACTGTAATCCCAGCACTCTAAGGAGGCTGAGGCAGGAGGAATGCAAGTTCAAGCCCAGTGTGGGCAATTCAGCAACTTAACAAGATCCTGTCTCAAAAAAAAAAAAAAAGAGTGAGCACAAAGTAGTTCACCTGACATTGCTGCTGTGGGAACTTACACTTGGATCCAAATAAATTGCTGAAATCTTACAATGCAATGAATTGGAAAGTGGGAGTCTCCCCTTCTGTTCTGATTACCAGAGGCTGGAAGGACATTTTCTCCAGGATGGCTGCTCTGCTCTGAATCACCATTCATGACTAAAATCCTTTCTTTTACATGAACATAAAAAGTATCTCTGGGCTGAGGATTTAGCTTAGTGGTCAGAGTGCTTGCCTAACAAGCCCAAGGCCCTGAGTTCGATCCCTGGCACCACACAAAAAAAAAAAAGAAAAAAAGGAAAAAAGTATCTCTGACTACAGTGCACAGGTGTCTAAACCATGCAAAGACTCAGAATGAAGAATGTCTCCATTGGTTTATCTTCTTCTCTGGGCAGATCTTAAACTATGGCAAATGCTCCCTATAAATTAACAGTGTAAGGTAAAAATTCTCTTTTTAAAAAAAGGGAACAGCTGAGGTTATGTGTTTATGTGCTTAAAATAACATTTTCAGGGAACACTGCAGCAAAGCAAGGAAAAATTCTGTCAAAACTGTGAGCATACCCTACCTCAATGCCTAGTGTGAAATGAACTTTCAAACATACAACAGAGAACTATGCTATTTTTTATAGGGAAAGATACAGCATACCTCAATATGCTAAATTACTAAGTATACTAAGGTAAAAACAGTATACCTCAATACACTAAGTTACAAGTTAATCTGATTTTCCTCCTTTCCTTTGGTAAGAACAATACATGCCCGTCAGGGCTTGTGTCTAGATGTCCCCCCAAAGCCTCATGCACTCATACGTGGGACTTTTGGAAGGTGGCTGCATCTAGGATGTGTGATGCTGGATTAGGGTATGATGGTGAGATTAGGGTAGGTGTGGATAATGGCCCCCCCAGGTGTGGGTGTGGATGGCACCAATCAATAGGCTTGTAGCCTGGATGGAAAGAAAGGCATAAAAAGAAGACAGGCTGCTGTTGCTGTTGCTTGTCACTTACTGCGGGTTCTGCCTGCCACTCAATGAGCTGTTCCTCCTCTGTGACGCCCCTCTGACATGCCACCCAGCCTTAGAACCAGGTGACTACAGACTGAAACCTCTACAAACTGTGAGCTGAAATAAACCTTTCCTCCTTTAACTGTGGGTGTCAGGTATTTTGTCTCAAGAATGAGGAAAGTAATAAAGACAACACCCATTTTCCAAAAAGACCATTTAAAAAAAATAAAAATAACATTTTAACAGCTACAGACATAGAAAGTGGAAGTTTCCTCAATGTTACTGAGATAGTTAGGAAACTCTCAAGGCACTGAGTTCGATCCCTGGAACCACCAAAAAAAAAAAAAAAAGTATCTCTGACTACAGTGCAATAGTGGGAAAGGAGATGGGATAAAAAAACAGGGCTCTCTGGCTGAAGCCATTATCCTTTCTAGCCTATCATGCTGTTTTTCTCTCCTTGGGCTCTTTTCAACAGACCAGTCATGAGACTCTGATAAAACCACAGAAGTTTACATGAAATAAGGAAGTTGTTACCAAGAGAAAACTGAAATAACCCCCCTAGTAGACTTAAAAATCATTAATTCTGGAGGTCACCCAGGTGGGTTATATATTAGTAGGTTCCCAGTAGCTGTAGGTAACACCTCTCAAGAGTTGGTTGTAACAGTTGACTGGGTTGCTATGTGGAAACTCAAAGGCTACTTTTACTGAGAACATTGACTCTTCACTTAGCCTACAGATACCTGATAAGTGACTAAACTGGGAAGAAAGCTTGGCATCTCTCTCTTCATATTCTGTCTGTCCCCTCTGCTGACATAATAACCCTTGGGTCAGATTCTTTGCAGCTCCTTGTGTAGTTCATTGAAAAATATTTACTCCAAGACTAATACAGGGTTAACTTGGCCTGCTGCCTGGCAGAGATGTTATTTTTTTCTTTCTCCCTACCTTCTTTTCTGGCTCATCTTTGTGCTTCTTCCACAGTTGAAATAGTCTGAAAACCTAAAGTCCTACAATCCTATCCTAAAGCCTGTACCAAACTACAAGGCCAAAAAGCTTGCAAGAAACAATGGTGCCACCTACAAGAGTAACTCAGTAATTCCTAGGACAAGATGACCACGACCACCTGTAATACAAGTGTCACAAGATGACATCTTCTGCAATGATGTTCCTGACAGGTGGAAACTTCACTGAACTTTTAGCCCACTTTAGCAACTCCATTAAAAGCTCATTGTTTTCTCTATTCTTTTTTTTATGCTTTAAAAATTTTTTTATTTTATTTTAATGGTACATTTTAGATGTACATAGTGATAACATTCATCACAAGGGATTTGTACCTGTACATGATATATCTTGTTGCTTCTTTTTTTCCCATTTCCCTCTCCTCACCCCTTCTTCCCTCCCTATTTACAAAAGCTTTGTTTCCATATTTTCCTTCCATTGCTTATTTCTCTTGTCCCTCTGTTCCTTTCCCCTTCCTTTGTTCTCTTACCCATTTGGACATTTTCTTCCCTTTCCCAATAGAATATATTTTAGTCTTTATTTACACTTTCAGTTCCTCACACCAGAAAAACAATGAGGTATTTAAACATGTGTGTCCGATTTATTTCACTTAAAAGTATGGTATCAAGATGGGTGTAGGCAAGGACTTTATGAACAAATCCCCAACTACCCAGGAAATATCACAAAGAATCAACAACTGGGACCTGATCTTATTAAAAAGCTTTTGCACAGCAAAAGAAACTACCAACAGAACAAAGAGACATCCCACAGAATGGGAAAAAAATTTTGCCAGCTATTCCTCTGACAAAGGACTAACATCTCGAATATATAAAGAGCTCAAAAAAAAATCAGACCCCCCCCAAATTTAAAGACCCAGTCCAAAAGTGGGCAGCTGAAATGAATAGACACTTATCAGATGAAGAAATAGAAACAGCAAATAGACATACGAAAAAATGTTCAACATCACTAGTCATTCTAGAGATGCAAATTAAAGCAACCCTGAGATTCCACCTCACTCCAGAAAGAATGGCTATTATCAACAAATCAGCCAATAACAAATGCTGGAGAGGCTGTGGAGAAAAAGGAACCCTTCTCCACTGTTGGTGGGAATGTAGACTGGTGCAACTGCTATGGAAATCAGTGTGGAGATTCCTCAGAGAACTAGGACTAGAAATTGCATTTGACTCAGCTATTCCCCTTGTTGGTATCTTCCCAAAAGAATTAAAAGCATCATACTGCAGCGATATATGCACACCCATGTTTATAGTGGTGCAGTTTTTAATAGCTAAATCTTGGAAACAGCCCAAATGCCCATCAACAGCAGAATGGATAAAGAAAAAATTTTTTTATACAATGGAATACTACTCTGCCATAAAGAGTGATAAGCTCGAGATATTTCTAGGTAAATGTTTTCTCTGTTCTGCAGGCAGTTGGATGCCCTGTTTTATCTTTAGTGGTGGCTCCCTTCAACTGAACCCTCATTTCCCCCTCCCATTAAAGTCTTCCGTATGTAGGAGTTCGCAGTCTTGGATTAGTTTCTTTTCTACCAACTCTGAGTCAAAGATCCTGTCTAGTGTCATAATCTCCTTGCCTACCCAGTTTAGTGCACAGTCTTTGGAGTTTTCTTGATGAGTATGTTCTTAATATTTGTGGTCATACTATATATTAACTGTTTGCAAATTTTGTTTTTCATTTACCTTGTCTACCTTTCCATGTCTTAACAGGAAGCTACGGGCTGGAACGAGAAGGGACAACTTTGGCCTATGCTGAGCAACAACTAGGGCCACCTCTTTAGCTGTCCTCTCTCTGCTAAAACAAACTAATGAATACAATTTAATCAAACCAGAAAGGGACACACTCCTAAATGAAAGCGGTCAGGATGACTCGAATAGGATAGTACAGTCACTTTGTCCCTCTATGCTACTTAATTAAGTCATGTTCTCATTTCGATGATTCTCATCTCAAAACTATTTTGTGGTGGTGAAGTTTTAAATTTTTAGCTACATTTTTAGAAATAATTACAACTAATGTTTTAAATTTTATCTTTCTATATTTAAAAAGTGGACTATAGATCTGTTATTCTGACTTTTCTGAGAAGGCAAAGAATATTTTGGAAAGCACGATTTAAATTCATGGGCTAATATTTTCAATTGCTGGTTCACTGGTTATGTCCTAGGTAGAAATCATTTACTTTTAACACCTGATGAGTATTAGATAGTGTAATGCTTCCTTTGGATATCTTTTCTCTTAATTTTATAACTTCTGAGATGGACTCTTTCAAAAATTAGAAAGTGGAGATGAGGATGTATCGTCATTAGTCTGTATTATTATTTTACATAATTATTACTTTGAACTGCTAATCCATCAAGGTGCTGAAATAGAATGCAATAGCTAAAAAGATAAGTGTTTCAGTTGAGTCAATTACAAAAACTACACAGTGTAGATTTTTTTAAAAATTAAAAATCTGTTATTGGTATTCTGGAGATGAACTAGACCTAGACAGCAAACAATGTAGACAACTGGAGCCAAAAAATAATCATCTGGTTTTCATTTTTCAATTTACCCTTGTGTTCTAATTCTATTGCTGAGTTTAGGCATCATGGGTCCATGTTGCCCCAATAATCTTCTATTCAACAACTACTCTTGAGAAAAGCAAAACACACAAAACAGTATGGGATAGTGACAGGGTTAAAATCATTTAAAATAGTGAATATCTTAATCTGTTTTCTGTGGCTGTAACCAAATGCCACTGACCCAGTTATTTATAAAGAACAGAGGTTTAGCTCACACTTCTGGAGGCTGGTAGGTCCAGGAGCAAGGTGATGACATCTGATGAGGGCCTTGTGCTGTGTCATAACGTGGTGGAGGGAAAGCGCACATGCTTGTCTCTTTCTCTTCTTGCTACCACGGGAGTCCCACACTGATGACATTACCTGATTCTAATTGCCTCCAAAAGGTCCTATCTCCAGACACTACTAAACATACAAGTTGAAAGATCAAATGTCCAACACATGCATTGCAGGAACACAAAGAAACCACAGGACTGGGTGAAAACACAGATTATATGGAAAATCAGACTAGGCTTTACAAAGAATTGGGTGATGTTTTGCCATCTCCTGGCTGATATACACAGATGCAAACAGACATACCTGAAGAAAGACAGCTGAGGATGGTTACAAAGGTAGACAGGCATGTCTCCTGTCCTTGTTCCTTCCATTTCTCCAACTCATGTTCTTCAGGAAGCTCAAACATCCTACAATGAATATTCCTGATTCTATTTTGAAAACTATCTTTCTCTGGGGAGAACACAGATGGATTAAGTCCTAGCAATGATTTGCCATTAGCAGTCCCGGCAGCCAGATGGAAGGCATGTCACCCTGTCTGGGTGTCATCCTGCCCATCCCCAGAGTCCTGCTTCAAGCTCTCAGAAGCACCTCTTCACCCTATTCATTGAGTGGGATACTGGAGGTTTCACTGGCTCTACAAGTTCCAAAACCTTCCCGTACATTCTTTTGTGTGAGAGATATTCTGTGTCATTTATGGGAGAAACGATGTTCATATCCTGGCTCACCAGTGGGCCTGGCCACCATCCCAGGAGGCCAGAAGCTCTAGAAAGATCCAGCCCTACTCAAGCTGGGAAAGTCAATCCACAGTCCCCACCCCTGAAGGCCACCTGAGCAGCTTTGTCATAATTACCTCAGCTTTCTGATTTACATTTTTTACCAAAAAGAATTACAAAGAGATGCATGTTCCCAAAGGGCCAAAAGTCTAAATAAATGGTGAACAAATACATCTGCAATTTTATCTTCACTGATTACCACAGATAACAACTGAGTAGCATTTTTTAATTAAGTGGACTAAAAGCTAGGCAGGCAATCAGCTGCACTGTGATGTTCACTGGAAGTCCAATTTCTTCTTCATTACCAGAGCAAGATGAGCCATCCCAGGATGATTATAACACAGAGGACACAATATGTATCACTTAGATGACAATACAGAGGAAATGTCAATCTTCAAACCTCCTTTAACCAGAGGAAATTAGTCCTCTGCAGACCTTTCTCTGTAGCAGCATAGTGCAGTGTCACAGTCAAACACTTGGGATAGCAGTGGAGGGAGAAATAAGAAGAATTAAGATGTGTTATGTGCACGTACCAACTCCTCATTACAAATGTCATCATTAGGTACTGCAAACATGTACTAATAACAATTTTTAAAAATTGAAAAGAAGAGCTACATATTATATAAAATATGGAAATTGTAATGCCTCCCACACTAGAATTTATGACATTTAAGAATGCATCCATTTTGTTCTTGTGCCAAAATCTATAGGGAAACTTCCCCAGTCCCCACTTTAAATGGCTTAATGCATCGCTTTTTTTTAAACTTAAAAACCTGTTTTCTGAGCCCTTTTACACAAAAAATTCATATCAAGTCTTCATTGTAAGAGGGATTGACAGTAACATGTCCTTTACTGTAAAGAATTTCTTAAAAAATAAAAAATAGTATTTTGTATGTTTGAGAGAAGGCGGCAATAAGACAATATCCACTGTGAAATTACAGGCCCTGGCTCAATGTCCAAAAACAAGAATTTATAACAACCTTCCCATGGAACATTAATCCATGTGAAATACCAACATGCAGGGAAACTTTCCTTTATTCTTCTACACAAACAACCCAGAGTGAACTGTGTTGATAAAAATGCAAGTGCGAACACTGCTTTCATCAAATGTATTTTAAAACAACTATAAGAACGAGAGAAAAAAAATCTAGAATACGGACTAGTGCTCTCTCTGTTTCCTAAAGATACACAGTGAAATGCTGTGACTGCCACCTAAGTTCACCTCCAGCAATCAATGAGTCTAACTGCAATAGCTAATTATAAAAGATTATCCTTTCATATACCAGCATTAAGTACTTTAAATATGTATCCCATGCATAGTAATTAAACAAATAGCAACTATTTTCATAAGACCGAGGAATGTGATCAGGGCTCAGGGAGAGCAAGGAGACAGGAAGACCAGACACAGGGCTATCTTTAACGTGCATCCCAACAGACCAGTCCCAGTACCTTTTTATCCTTTTCTGCCCCTCAATTGGTTCCTGAACCCAAGGGACGACGCAAACAGAAAAGTGCCATTATGGAACCTACTACCACTGATGCCAGGGAGGCGGCTCCAAGCAGGGCCGCTGTAATCTGCATGGGAAGACCTTTTCTCCTGTGGTCACACAGCATATAGGCTACAGGCTGTGGTGGGGTATGGACCTGAATCTCCACGTGCACAAAGCAGGTAAGATGGTAGGAGACATACCCTGCTCTCAGTATCTGTGTTCTGGTCAGTCTCTACCCTTCATCGGCTTGGCATGTAGCCACTTGAAACCCATGTTCTGCTCTGGGAAGTCTGGTTAGAAACAGATTTTTTTCTCTACTCTCTCTACTCCAGAGCTTGCCCACAGCATCAGAATGAGCTTTGTCTCCTGCCAAGGCAGCAACTGGACATGCCTCAGGCTGTTGCCCAAGACCACCACCACCTGACTGCTATCTCTCCTGTCACTTTTCTTTAGATAAGCTTGGCTGTTGACAGCTGATGACAAGGCACACATCCTTTCTGCTGCAGCTACTCAGTAGACCAGATTATGAGAGCACATTTTAGGGTGTCATCTGCACCTACACTTTAAATAAAAACAAATAGCCAAAACCACACATATCTCCACTTATGTGAACTGTAAACTATATGCACGTCATGTGCTCACGTGCACAAATGCACAGGAAAAGGTTAGGCCTTTAACAGCCTCCACCTCTGCAGAATGACATAGCATCGTCAGAGCTGAGTGTATGGGAGGGGACTTTTTGAATTTATGTATTTTTAATTTTACTCTAATTCGTTTATTTAAAAAGTAGGTACTATTTACAAGGTGGAGATTGACAATAAAGAGAGACTCGAATGGTAAATTCCACACATATAAGGTAATGCTATGGGAAACACAGGGCAAGGAGGTGCCAAGCACACAACAGGGCACTGCAGTTGCCCATGGAGTGGCCAGAGGACTCTGGACAACAGCAGAACACGCCAGGCCTGGATGAGCCTGGAAAAAAAGACAGGATGACAGGTGGACAGGTGGGCAGTTGAGTGCGAGAGATCACACACAGCCTTGTGTTCTCCTGCAGACTGTCACATCAGTGAGGGGCCACAGACAGCTCTGGCCAGCCTGGAGGGAGGAAAGGGAGGACATCCGTTAGTAGCACTGGGTGATGGCCCTGGGCAGCTGCAGGGAAAGGAGAAGAGGCTGGATTTAGATGTGTTCTGGTAGACTGAATGACAATTGGAGGAGGTGTAAGAAAATGAGGAAGAAGAAGAGTTCTAAGCTTCCAACCTGGGCAGCTGCAAGCACAGAGTGACTACCACTTGAGGTTGGGCAGAGGAGGAAACAAGGTGTTTTCAATCACTTTTAACAGTAAGAATATATTTATACACTGCTTCCATTGAAAATGCTAAAGTAGGAGTAAATAATGGTGACTGGCACTTAAATTAGAAATCATATCCTGATTTCCCCACATTACCCAAATGGAAAGGGAACTAAAGTGTCAATACACTACCAAGATCTAAAAGACGTGACTGTCTAGACTTTGTGTATTCCTGGGGTCTGATGGTGCTTTCACAATGGTGCAAAACTGTAAGGCTGGGAGGGGTGCACTACACACACAGCCAAGAGTCTAAGACTCCACAAGGTCCAGGCTGCGCCTTGTGACCATAACTCACAACACTCGATGGATGCAGGTGGCACCGATATTTAGTAGGCACAGTTATTAAGAAGCATGAGGAATTACCACAAGTGAAGAAACTGGTTACTTCTAGGGATAACTGGTTCAGTGACAGAAGTAGAAGGTCAATTAAGTCTCATATCTGTCTTTCCTACTGAATAAGGAGACATGTAGGAAAAACAAAATGAAAAGACTTGAAAGAATTTTCAAATCTATGAAGTAGGGGACAAACTCCAGGTAACCATCACTGCACCAAACACGTGCCAAACAACTGCAGTGAAGTGTTGCCATGCTGCTGGATTTCTGCCCACCGGTTCTTTCTTGATCGGGTACTGAAGGCAGGAAGGGTAATTTTAAGTGACATCTAAAGCTAGCATAAGTCCTAGCATGGCACACTGGGCAAACTCTCAGCACTGTGGAATGCCCTAGGAATTTTAACTCTAGGTAGCAGGGATTTGCTTTGCTCTTCCTGCCCAAATTTGCTGGACAGATGTGGTGCTTCTACGGAACCTGTCTTATGAAAGCATTCAGCCAAAATAACTTCAAATGTTAAAAAATTGTTGATTTTTAAAAATCAAATCAGAATTTCCAATATTCCCTACAGCCTGCTGCCTTTTTGTTGTCTTTGGAGGAATTTAAATTTTAAAAATATTCTCCTAATTTTGGTTAAAGGAGTTTATGATCTGGAGTCAAGAAGGAAGGTGATTGGAGTGGTGTTCACAGCCCTCCAAGGCTTTACATGAGGATAAAACAGCACTTACAGACCTGTGCTTTCACATATATTAAAGGCTGAATATCCACTACCCTAAATACTTGGGGCCAGAAGTATTTTGGATTTTTCAGATTTTGAAATATTTGTACATACATAATGAAATATTTTGAGGATGGGCCCCAAGTCTAAAAACAAAATTCATTTATGTTTCATATTCACCTTACACACATAGCCTGAATGCAATCTTACACAAAATATTAAATAATTTTTTATGAAACAGAAGTTTGTGTACACTGAAGCATCAGAAAGCAAAGGCATCACTATCTCAGTCACTCATGTAGATAATCTGTGCTGGGTACCACTGTTATTCCTGATTCTGAATTTAAGTACTAGCAATAAGCAACCATTTTCCTATACTTATTCATGCAGAAGTACTTAAGACTGGAAAATACAATATACCATTAATGCAGAGAAAAGGCAATGTGTTAGGGGCAATGAGGCAGCATCCTGGAACACCTGTACCAGCTGCCAGGCAGCAGCAACAGTGGCAGCCTTCAGGCTCTACCTCCAAGGACATCTTGATCCAGAGGTTACAGCACACAGGATTTTAAGAGCGAAGAAACAGCAGCAGCAGCTGACGGACCAAGAAGCAGGTCCTCTAGAGAGGAACTCATTTTGTTGGATAGTGGTTTAAGATGTTTCCTCCAGAGTCATCTGCTCCTTGACAAGGTTTTTGTCTTAGATGTCTCTGATTATATAAACTGATATGATTTCTTATTCTCTTATGAATGCAAACTGACCCAGTTCTTCAACAAGCCCCTCAACACATTTTCATCTCATCTACTGGCATTTTCTCTGCAGGGTAAACGTCATGGTCATCATCACTAAAAACATGATCACCTTGATTCAGAACCATTTTGGCTTTTTTACCATCAGTCAATGAAAGAACAACTGGAGTCCCACTGCTGATGTTAACAACTTCTACTTCTCCCAGCTTGCTGATTGGCTCTGCCAGTTATGTTTTCTCACTTGACATCCAGAATCCTTCAGAGTGATCCACTGTCCATCAACACTGCACATAATTGCAGGCCAGAGGTTATGTCAGGCATGCACACCTGTGTCTTCAATCCCTTCAAAATGCTTTTACCACACATGGGCAAAACAGACAGTATCTTCCATGCTAAGGTCCTGCTGAAAACTCATGCATGTGGCTCATTGGTGCCAGCATGTTATTCAATAAAATACTTTCATACTGACTCCTCATTCATCTATGGATATCCCAGTCACATGGCTAGATTAATGAAGTCACCTCTGCAGAGCAGCACATGGCAGAAACCTTATAAAATGAGAATTTCAGCTGGAGAATGTGCCAAACAGTGGTCAAAGAGTTACGATCGTGTCCAGCTTCCCTGTGGTGTGCAGAAGTTGCTGGTACAAAATGTTTGTGAGGCCAGTCAGGACTGATGTGGGTGGCGATCCCTGCCTTTCTGTTAGTACCATGGTGAAGCCTGGTAAGAACTGTGCTTCTTTAAAACAGCAATGATGCCAGCTTTTGTTCTGTCTCAGCACATCCCAGCGTAGCTATTCTGTGTTTGGCACCCTGAATCATCATACGGGCTGTGTCTTCAGCTGTGTTCAGTGTCCGTCTGGGGAAAAAAATGCTAGAACAGTAATGTTTTATCAGCATCGCAGACTTGCTCTGGTGTCAAGTGCTTCATCAGCAATGATCGTGGTAAAACTGTCAGTTGACTTCTCCACTGTTTTGTGAGCTGCAGATGCTTTATCACCCCAAATCTTTAAAAGGTGCTTTATTTTTGACATGGAGTTTTGCTATGTTGCCCAAACTTGCCTCAAGTGATCTCACCTGGCCTCCTGAACTAGATGGGACTAGAGGTACGTGCTACCACACCCAGCTCAGCTGTTTTTTAATTAAATTTGTGCCCTTTCCCCGAAGTCTGCCTCTTGTACAAATACAATTCCCTTCAATCTCAGTTTGTCATGACAGGGCTTTGCTTGTTTCAAGATCAACATGTCATTAAATGGCATGTGTTCATTGTGATGCTGAGAGCTCCACTTGTTCAATACACAATTCAGATCTTCATTTTCAGTTTTATGCAGCATTTTTCTATTTTTCATTAACTTTGCTCATCACTTCCAGCAGAGAACTCCAACAGTTTAGCCCTCTGCTTCTTCAAGTCAGACATGGCAGTCATGCCAACACAGAAGTTATCCTCTTCCGCAAAGCATTTGTGCTTATACTACTGCACAGTTTCTCCAACAGCTTGGTTTTCTATGCTACAGATAAAAATGCCTTTTCTTTTTCTTGATTCTGTTACCTACAAAGTTTTTGGACACGTCCCATAATGTCTTTATACCACAGAGACGTGCAAACATTAGTAATGCACATAGGTTTCAGCCTCAGGTGGGTACGTTGTAGAGAAGCCATCCCTGGCAAATCTGGCCTGCACCTGTGCCATTTTATTACCTTTTGTGAGTGTGCTTGTGTGGGGCAGTCTGGGTGTGCGTGGAAAGGATACATCAAAGCTAAGGGGGCTGGCATCTTTTTTCCCTTGCGGATGCTGAATAAAGCGTTTTGTTCCTGTGTTTTGACAGCAAACTGTCATATGAGGTCAGACAGGAAATTTTCTACTTGTGGTATCATGTTGGTGTTCAAAACCTTTCAAAATTTAAAGCATTTTTAATTTTGTATTTTCAGATTAGGGATGCTTAACCTGAGCATGAATATTTTTCAAAAATTACCAACATCTGGCTAAAACTATAAGTCAACATTGAAACAGTAAGCATGGCTTAGAATGAAATTGGTTTTATTTTTTATGGCTTTCTTTATTCTATACAAGAGCAAAATGGAAGAGACATATCATCACTAAATTTCACTGACGTGGTCCTGAAACTCAGAGTACCAACTTAGCACGTGTGGACAAATTAGAGCAAGTTAATAGGTGTAGACAGAGACACATACATAAATTTACATTCACAGACCACGTGAGCTACAGATGCAGCAATCCTTGTGATATACCAGTAAAGGTAATTTCAGTCACGCCTTGTCTTGGTTACTTTTCTCTCATTGCTGGGACAAAATACTAGATACCCAAAGTTAGGGGAGGAAGGTTTATTTGGCTCACAGTTTGTAGAGGTTTCAGTCCACAATCAGCTGGGTCTGGGCAGGGTGGCACAGCAGACAGGCAGAAGGCAGCAAAGTAAGCAAGGAATGAAAGCAAGGGGGCTAACCAGCTTCTTCCTGTATCTTCTATTTTATCCAGGCTACCTGGCTTTAGGGTGGGCAGTACTCTCACCCTTAATCCTAGCGTCACATCCTTGATCCCAGGAGAACCATGCCAAACCAATCAGTGAACTAATTTAGTAATCACGCACTCTAGATTCAGCTACCTCTTACCACATGAGGCTTTGGGGGGACATCTAGACACAAAGCATAACACGCTTGTAGCTCATCGATGTATTTTACACTTGTATGGATGATTAACATGCATTCCCTTTTAATTAAAATTAAGAAGAGTCATGGGGACGAAACCATTGAAGAGAAGGATGAAGACAGAATATGGCAGAGCATAAAAAACGATAAACTAGAGACATTTGTAGGTAAATAGATGTACCTTGAGAACATACTCTTAACAAAATAAATCAGACACTCAGGAGTACACACATCGAATTGTTTCTCTGATATGAGTAACCATAAGGGTAAATAAAGTCAGAGAGGTGTAATAGATATTATATAAAATGAAGATAATATTGAAAAGAGAGGAGAACTAGAAAGGGGAAAGGGGGAAAAGAAAGAAGGGAAAAAAGAAAGAAGGAGGAAAGGGAAAACATGGGAAAATATAAATAAATGTGCTATAAATAGGGAAGGGGGAACAAAAGGGAGGAGTGGGGAAAAGGGGGGGAAACGAGATACATCACGTACACATACAAAATAACCACGATGAATGTGAACATTATATATACAATGTACCAATACATTTTCTTGTTTAAAAAAAAAAAAAGAATATGGCAGAGCAAGCAATTGATTCCACCAGGAAAATAAATGTCTTGCTTTAAAAGGAAAAAAAAAATGGTTCAGATGAATCACCAAGGAAAAACCACTTTTATTAGAGTCTGAAAACCAGAATATACAGCAAAAATTATGGAGCACAGGTATGGAAAACTAAAAGAGAAGAATTTCTTCATTTCACTGCCATGTGTTTTGATTGTATGGTTTTTGTTTTTTTCACTGAAGCCACTCCTCGCCATAAAATCATTTTTCCTGTTCATCAAAATGGTACAGGAGGAAAGAAATGAATCTTTCCCAGTGTGCTGGGTGTGAACCAGCTCTGTGTAGCCTGGGGTTTTAGGCTAAACTAATTGACTAATTGCTAATGTCAGGAGTTGGCCCATATAGGGTATCTGCTACACCTTCCCAACTCTGCTGTGACTGACAGTTCCTAAGCACATGGGAATGGCCATCCTCCCAGGAAACTTTACGAGCAAAAGAAGCACAAGCAGTTTTTCAACCTGTGGCTTAAGAATACATACTCTATTCTTTTTTGCCCAGTGAAAAATAAAAGGCAAATTTCACTGCTAATGAAAATTTATTTTTCATTTATCTGTTGGATTGTTGATGTGTTCTTCCTGACATACATCCCCATGTAAGGAGGTCTATCCTGGTTTTATTGTTGAATCCCTGGAACTTGAACTTGCCCTTGAAAATAGCAGTCATTCAAGAAAATATTTGATGAATGAATTTAAAAATAACACAATCATCCAGGTGGAGTGGTACACACTTGAATTTCCACCACTCTGGGAAGCTGAAGCAAGAGGATCTAAAGTTTGAGCCTGTTAGCAATTTAGCAAGATCCTGTCCAAAGGTTAAAACAAAAACAAAAGCAAACATAAACAAACAAGAAAAAGACTTGGGTATTTAGCTCAAGGAAAAGCCCTGGAGTTAATCCCCAGTACTGCAGCCACAACAACAAACCAGGATTAGACACAAGCTGGAAAGCAGCAGAGAGGGAAAAGAAAGGAACAAGAGACCTTACCGCACATCCTCTAAGGGTACATGCACCCATAGCAGAGGCCATGCTCTATCTGTGGTTCCCACGACAGGGCCGAAGTGGAGACGATGCATGTTTATGTGGAAAAATGCTATGCGGGCATGAATAAAAGTGCTGGGAGATGATTTATACTCTGTAGGTTCCTACCAAGTCTATGATCTCCCCATATCTTCTTAAGTGCTCTTGAAAACAAGATTTACCCCAAAAAAGTGCCTTCTTTTATTTACCTGTTTTGAGGATGATTACGGAAATACTGCAAACAGCCTAGGTACTGGGCACTCATTTCCAACACTAGGGACAGTGATAAATTCTAATCATCTAATGGCTTCTAAAACTTTGCGGGAAAAACACAAATAGACTGCAGACAAATTAGCAGAGCTCTAGGGACAGGTTTCAGGCTTCAGGACTAAGGCGGCCCTCCCTGGGTCACAGTTCTCAGATATAGGGAACAGGGTGGGACCAACAGGGGAGGCATGCCTGCTAGTACTCTGCACAGTGGACCACTGTAGACTAGGTGACTGTGGTCACTGGCAAACAGCGACCCTTGGCACTGAGGAAGGAGACAGAGTCACACAGGAGAACACGGGAGGATCATCCATGAGAGGCCATTTTGCTGTTCTTATTCTGTGAACACTGGACAAAATGCCACATAATTCTGAGGAAAACATAAAGTAAAATCATTTGTGCAGCAATCATACCACTTGGATTTTGAATGGAAGCAATTTAGTCCCAGTTTGTAGACAGGGACGGATTCTTCAAAAAACCTTTGGTTATTTCCTATCAGCCGAGACAAGCAAGTAAAAAACTCTATATTGTACAATCCACACAACCCCTATTCCTTTATAATCACTTCATGTTGGCTCGCTGGAAACAAAGATTTGGGCTGATCTTCTCTATTTCCAGAGAGTATGGGGAGATGTGCCTTGTGGGAACTGATGATAAACTGTTCCCTGCCAAGCGGATAAACCTGTTACAGCATCCATTTAGTCTTACTATATTTTTATATCACTATCACATTATAATCTCCTTCCCATGGATATTCTCAATCTATAAGGATAATGACAGCTCCTTTCCAGTGGCTGCAGCTCCTTGCTGCAGTGGTCCCTGACGAGCACCCGGAAGCACAGTCAGCACTGGACAACCCTATCTTGACATGCAGGGAGGCCTGACAGAAACCACAGCGAGTGTGAGTGACACAGCCCAAGAGTACATTCGCTAGGCTAAACAGACTCATCAAACACAGCAAGGGCTGAATGAATGCTTGTTATAACAGACAAAGTGAATGAATATAATTCCAGAGGTCTGTTAAACGTTTGCAGTAAATCTTCAACAACAGTTCAACTTCAGAAAAAAGAAAAAGCTAGATTCACACAAGCTAGACAAAAATTTGCCAAGGAAGACATTTGGCAAAATTCAGCCAAGATGATAACATCACATACAAGGAAGCACTCAAAATATATGGTAAATGTTTAAATTAAAAAAAAAAATTGGCTGGGGATTTAGCTCAGTGGTTAGAGTGCTTGCCTAGGAAGCACAAGGCCCTGAGTTCAATCCCCAGCACCAAAAAAAAAAAAAAAAAAAAAAAAATTGTCATAGTAAAATACACATTGCCATTAATCTTCAAAATACTCCCCAAAACACATTTATCCCATCATTTTTGGCATTCTGTGAAGCAGTCCTCTTTCATGTCTTTACAAGGTGTGATAAAAAAATATGGGTGAATGCTGCTGCTGAGTGCCATACAACAAAAAGGCAGGCTCATAAAAATATCATGGTGTGTCCTCAGCCACCTTATTCACCAGATCTGGCACAATGCAACTTTTGGCTCTTTCTCAAAATCAAAATGACCTGGAAAGGTAAATGTTTGAATTGATTTAGGACACTGAGACAGCCATGACTGGAAAACTAATGACATGAAAGAAGACTTTCGGGACTGCTTCAGAAAGTGGCAGTAGTGAGTGCGTGCGAAGCAGGGGGGAAGTATGTGGAGGATTAATGGAAATGTGCCTTTTACTATAATAAATTGAAATAAACGAACAAAGTATTCACTGTATTTTTGTGTGTGTGTGCTGGGGATCGAGCTCAGGGCCTTGTGCTTGCATCACTGTATTTTTTAATCACTTCGTATTTCATCTTTTTGCCTAATTTGTGCTACTTAAAACATACAGTAATGAAAATGGGTAGTGTCCTTTGAGATTTGTGATAGCCAACTCACAACACTGAATCACCACTTAAACTGTGATGGGTTAAAAACTGGAGGATTCTTCCACTCCCCCCCCTTCCCTACTTACAGTACCTTTATTTACATTTTCCCCCTTTTTCCCCTTCTTTTCTGGAGGGGTGGGGAAGAAGAGAGGGAAATCAAGATATATCATGTACAGGTACCAATTAACTATGATGAGTGTGATCACTATGTATACAATGTACCAATGCATGTTCTTGGTAAATAAAATTGAATTAAAAAAACAAAAAACTGGAGGATCTGGTTATGTCTACTGTACCTGCTCTTCTGGGTTTTTCTACTGGTTATTTTGGAAACAGCTGACAAGATCTCTGAGGTGTATCAGCAGCCACCAAGTTGTGGTCAGACATGAAGGAAGCCAGAGAATGAGAGGATGCAGACAAAGTCATATTGCTCAAAGATAGTCCTGCTGTGATGATGAGCTTGTGTCAAACTGTCACCTCTGATAAATATAACAAGTATAATCACACTATCTTAGAGCAGGTTCAGCCTTGATTAAAAAAAAAAACAGTTTGATTAACTGTGCTTATTCCTAAAGAATAAGCACACCTTTGATGAAATTTTGAAATTACCAGTTTCAGCCCATTTATGATTTTATGGACTCAAAACTCTGCATGCAGATACTCATTCATGTTGATTAAATTTGTCAGTTTTATGTTTGAGCCCCAATAACCACAAAGCAAAGGTTTCACAGGCCACATAAGATACACTCAGTAAATAACTGCCATTTAATTTGCCTATTACTAGTCCTGACTTACAATTTTGGCAGTGGTGGGGGGTGGGGTGGGGGTGGGGTGTTGAGACAGGGCCTTGCAATGCAGTTTAGGCTGGCCTTGAACTTGCGGCAATTCTCTTGCCTCAGCCTCCCAAGTGCTGGGATTACAGATACATCCCACTAGGCCTGGCTGTGACTTTTTAATATTTTTAAAGAAATACTTTTAAAAATGTTAAAATTTTAAAGATTTTTAAGATTTTGAAGGAATGGTTTAAAAATTCCTCGCTATTTCTTTTCCCTCTATCAGTGAGCTCTAGCATAATCAAGGACAGAAAGAATACACTGTTAGGAAAAGCAAACAAGCAAATCACTAAAAGCATGGATTTTCTACAGGTTCGGATCATGCATTTTGTAAATAACCTGCAGCAATGATACTATTTAACAGAACCATGGGATTTTAATTTTTATAGCTGAAAGATGATTTACAGATTACTGAATCCAACACACTTTTTTCATGTGGAGGAAACTAAGGTCCTAGAAGCAGAGTCCTGTCTAGGGTCATGTGACAGATCAGGATGGAATCAAAATAGATTCCTGGCCCTTGACTCCTGCCAAGCTTCCCAAGCTTCCATCTTTTTGGTATCCACCCTTAGGTGCATAAATTAGACAGATATTTTAAAATTGATCTAAAAAACCCTAATTTTGATGGAAAACTCTAAGTGTGTTTTCTACTCTGGGGTTAAAAACAAATATCAGAAAGTTATTCATTGAGTGCCTACAAGATGATCCTTCTGAAAAATGAAGACTGGACTGTGGCTGATTGTACTTTGTTTCATCATTCATTTAAAAGATGTGACAGACTTAATTTGTGATTCAACCAACACTGAAAGTGGCTTCTGATACTTTAAAGACTTTCAATTTCTCAGACACACAATCTAGTCAGTAACATACTAGCAAATACTATGTAAAAGCATCAGTTTTTTTATCTAAGGAAATTCTTCCCGTGCATACTTTTTAACAGTTCATGCCTTTCTGTATATAGAGCAAAACTTATGTACTTTGTGTTCTAAGTTTTCTAAGTTATCTATTCTTTATAGAGTACATTACAAAATAAAACCTAATAAGAGATGGAATCCCAACATCTGGAAAAATAAGTCATGCTACAAATTTCAAATATCTCTATGATGTAAACACTTCTTTCTTACATTACTGTTGATGGCTGAGAGCTGAAGGGATGATCAATGACAGTGATCAAAATGGCCTTTCTTGTATCTATTTTTCAGATTAGTTAGTATGCTGAACACTCTTCATCTTCTCAATCTGGCAAAAAAACCCACTTTATATCCCATGTCTACTTCCCGCTTGAGCGCCATGCTGTTCTGGGGCAGGCTAGAGTGACTTATGACCAAGGGCACTGTGAATAATGTTGAACTTGGCAAAAGCACCCCTGGAAACCAGACACCTGGGCCATAAGCTACCTGGTCATCACAGACCCGACAGCCCCTTGGTGGGCCACCATGCTGCTCAAAAGCTCAGAAAGCAGTGTTTTTTAAGGTGCAGTTTCCAGAAGGCTGAAAGTAAAGAGGACCAAAAAAAAAAAAAAAATCACGTCAAAGGACCTACACTTTGCTACTAAAATCTTGCTTCATCCAACATTTACTCCATCCCATCTCCAAATTAAACCTGAGGATGACAAAAGGAAATGAAAATCAGAGTAATTTGTAAAAATAAGATATTACTGTTACCCATATTCTCAGGCAGAGTTCTACAAACCCAAGAAACAGTCCTAACTAATGTTATTTAGATGATTCAAAGGAATCATCAAAGCATCTAAGAAAAATAAACTGATTTTCAGAAGATTAGGGCATGTTCTTATTCTTACACTAAGCATTAACTCTTAGGATTTCCAGGTCGCATTAGCTGCTGCACAAGGACAATTTAATTCTAGGCCATCTACTTTCGCTGATGTGACCCAGTACCTGCGGATGGCCACAGTGAGGGCCTCTGGTGAGCTGGCACATGGACAGATGACCTCCTGCCGAAGGCCTTTACTCTGGAAGACATTGAGAAACGCATCACAAGAAGAAATAGACCCTAGAAGAAGAGAGGGACAATGATCAGACAGCTGCAGCACAGTGCTCAATGATAAACACCCTGTGATATAAAACAGTTCTGAAGTTAGGATTTGAGCACGGATGGAGTTAGGCAGCACGGAGAGATAATTTAATACACTTCATTATTTATTTTACAATGAAAGATCATATTCTCAAACTTAAAGAACGAAAAAATTTTTAAAAAGCAGCTTTTATACTTAAGACATATTTTTTAACTGATGAACTTATTTTAATAAATTTTCTGGAACTTGCTCCACCATTTTCAGGATGCAAGTTTCAAAAAATGCAGAAATCTAAACTAAATGAATAAAACTTTCCTAAGTATTAACCTGAAGGAAACTAAGGTACTATAATATTAGCAACGTGAAAAAAAAACCTATTTTCCACTACAGATTTACTTTGGTTTATGCAAGATACATTGTTTTGTAGAGAAATAGATTAAAAAACAATTATCTATTCAATTGGCTCACATTTATAGAATTATTTTACAAACGAGAGTCATTTATACGAGTAAGTTATATTTATAAGGCCACTTTTGTATATCCAGGCATTAAGGAAGGGCATGCTGCAGTTTACAGATATGTATGTCACGCAGTTGACAAATGTGGCCAGAAACATCCTTTCATTCAATTTATTTCATTCATTTACTTGGCTTCTGGCTTTATATACTCTTCCCCTAAAAACAAGCTAACTGGCTTCTTGTTTCAGTTGATTGTAGTTATTTCTTAAGATGTATTAAGAATATTCTATAAAAGTGCTAAATTGCTTTATCTGGGTATTTTTTGTTACAGGATTTGATAATGATGTTCCAATAAAAATGACAGATTAATTTACTGACCAATAAAACTACTGCAGACCTAAATAAGTTAGGGATCACTTCATTTCATCTTCATAAAACTTTATGATTTGGGTACCATTTTACAACTGAGAAAACAGGATTAGAAAAGAAAGTCTCTGAACAGAACTAGCTATTTCTCTTTACCCCAGGGATACGGTCTGCAAACACCTCATTTTTAACCATTCTGCTATACTGCTTTTAGGCTATAGTGAATAATACAAGTTGGTTATGGTTAGGTAATTTTTAACCAAAATAAAGATTAAAAAAAAATCAAAGCAGAAAGAATAACACCTAAAAAACAAGGAGTTCTATGCTTGCTTGTTTTTCAAGTTATGCTGGACTTGTCACTTACAGGGATTTGCTCCATCAGCCACTATCAACATGCGTAGAGATGACAGATTGACGTCTCTTTGATCTCTGTGTGCTACCAATGCCCAGTGCATATCTCTTGATTTCACGCAAGCCACCTTTGCTACAAAGAAAAGCAGAAGTTAACATATGTCACCATCAAATTGTCCAATACTGAAAAGGAGAGTTAATCATGACTCACGGGGAGTAGTACACCACCTTCATTTGTCACAAAAATACCCATGTGCTGCTGGGAACACCAACCTTTGTACTGGCAGACTTTCTGGATCCAGGAAAGGGGGTTCACCTTCATCAGTGAGTAAGGGATGCTGATCACATGCATCATGTTCATGACGCTCTGAAACCAACACACATACACACACACAAGAGGTAAGCGAGGCAGTTTTGGTGTTAAATGAGATCTTAAGAGTGAAGAAAGGCTGGGGATTTAACTCAGCAGTCAGAATGTTTGCCTTGCAAGAGTGAAGAAAAAAAGTGAAAATTACCATGATTTGAGACAGACATGGGGAGATTTTAAGCAGTTATGTTCCATATTAGGTGTCCAAAATGCCATAAATAAGGTAACTTCTCTATTAGAAGTGCCCCTGGCTAGTACTGTCATTCCTTATCAAGTGGCACTATGAACGATAAAACAAATACCTCTCTATAACTTATGCAGGACTTTTATCTTCAAGGGTAAGTTTGTGGAAATCCTTTCCCCCTTATGGAATAAAAGAAAAACAGATACCTTAAATATTCTTAAGTGCTGACTCAGAAAAATAAGAACATCCCAGCCAGATTAAACATATAGAAAGTGACCTAAGCATGAATAAGATAGTAGTAACCACTACTGTAAAGTCTCATAGGCCAATAGTAGAGGAAGAAAGACAGTGAACGTCACATGAGTGTTTAGAGGCTGTTTCTATAGCTCTAACCTTGATACATGGGCCCAGGACTCAACAAGTAGCTACTGAAAGCAACCACTGTGCTGTTAAAAGTTACCTGGACCAACTACCTAGAGCCCCTAACAAAGATTTCCTTCTTCCTAACATGAGACGAAGGGACTTACCCATGCCAGCCCAATTACAAACCAAAATTTGAGTGCTGATGCCGAACACATCCACCCAAGACAGAGACAA
Organism: Hystrix cristata; assembly: GCA_004026905.1. Classification (NCBI taxonomy): domain Eukaryota; kingdom Metazoa; phylum Chordata; class Mammalia; order Rodentia; family Hystricidae; genus Hystrix; species Hystrix cristata. The sequence goes on from PVJO010001434.1 coordinate 141,227, forward strand.
GGCAAGTGGGGCTCACTTACCGTTAGAATGCCGTGCCACAGCCCGACGTCCTTCTTGAAATCTAGCACATTCACAATGGTTTCAGCTGTACAAGAAAAAGAGGCGTGAGACTGCAATGAAAATCTAACACCACCTCAGGGAATAATTGGGAACCTCAGAAGAATACCATTTCACTGCACCATCACAGAAATTCTGCAGCCATCAATCAGACCACTGGAAACTGCTGGCCAGAGCTGGTGAATCAGTGAATATTCTGACATGTAACTGAACAGCAACAGCTACTCACATCATGTCTTAAAACAGATCTTTTCCTTTTCATATTTATTTCCCCTCTTGTCACCCTGCTTTCTCTTTTCAAAAAAATTCTTTTCATTTCCCTCCTGTCTCTCTCCCAGAAAGAGAAGTATGCCTTGCTGTCAGCTTGCCTTAAATAGGAAGGAGGGAGTCCAATTTCGACACTGCCTGGATCTACGATGCTTGACCAGGAGTCTTCAAAGTCAGGGCTGGGACAATAAAGCCAGTGAAATTTGTAGAGCCAGGGATAGAAGAGCATTCCAGGATTATTTTAGGGCAGGCCTTTAGAAAGGAACGCCTGTTGTGGCTGTGGGAACCTGAGGTGACAAGCCAGCCGGTACAAAAGCATCTGTTTTAACCCTTCCTTCTCTGGGTCCAAGTGAAGATTGTTACCATGGTTACTTCTGCTCACTCTACCTCTTTGCCTCTCATAACTTTCCCCGTCAGAGAGAAAACCATCACATCCACCAGTTTTCTTCACTGTGGAAGCCCACACCATGTGGCGCCTGGCAAATCCAAACCCAAAGATTCTTATTCAAAAGGCAGGGGTGGGATAAAGAACGGGCATTTTTAAGCTGTCAAAGATATAAGCATGTGCAGCCAGGTATGAATGTCCACAGTATTAACTGTTACAGACTAATTATGTACCCAAAATACCAATGGCAAAGTGCTAATCCCCCATGTGGTTGTGTGTAGAGATAGGGCCTTTAAGAAGGTGATTAATACTAAATGGGATCCTAAGAGTGGAGCTATAACTGGCATCCTTGCAAGACAAGGAGAGCAACCTCTTTCCCCAGACACACACACAAGAAAAGATGAGGTAAAGGCACGGCAAGAGGTGCCAATTGACAACCTGGAAGGGAGACCACACCAGGAATCAACTCTGCCAGCATCTGGTCCTGGACTTTCAGTCTTAGGACTGTGTCTGTGGTTTAAGCCAGCCAGTCCAATGGTATCATGTTACAACAATAGAACCGACAGGCTCTGTCACCAATTAAGTTACATTTAGTTGAGTAACACATCCATCTACTTCCATGATTACTAGTGGAAAATACAGGATGGCTCTCTATCATGCATCCTGGTCAACAGGGTATCTCAGAGAAGCAAGGTGCCGGGGAGTCTTGGTCTGGTCCATACCTTCTGTGTAGCTGCACGCCTGCGTGAGCGCCTGGCAGTGTGTTAGCAGTGCGATCCTCGTCACAGTCACGCCAAGTACGCTTCCATCCTTACATGTCTTGTACTGAAATGAGAGAGAGTGCACAGAAAAGTCATTCTGACCAAATCTTGGTCCCCATCCATCAGCCTCTTGATGTATTTAATTCCCTTTTTATTTTTTTGTTTATTTATTTTATAGAACTGGGAACTGAGCCCAAGGGCTCTGCATGGAGCTACATGCCTAGCCCTTTCAAAATTTTTAGATAGAATCTTGCTATTCGCCTAGGCTGGGCTTGAATTTGCAATCCTCCTGCCTCAGCCTCCCAGAGTAACGGGATTACAGATATGCACCAACAAATGTGGCACCTCAAGTTATTTGAGATGCTTTGAGTCTCTCCCTTCTGGTACTGATGTTATGATGACAAACACATGTCAACTCCCAAGGTGCACACCTTAGACCAGTGGAAGGAGACAGTGACTTACCTCAATATAAGCAGTGTCATTATTTGCATCTTTAATGTGTGGGAACCAGTCTCGAGGAGGTTTAGAGAGGTGTTTGGACTCTGTGACAAACCACAGAAGCTTTGGCCAACCTTGGAAATAAATGATAAATTCCTTTAAGTAAGGAGTACCCAGAAAAGCCTGGAGACTTTCTCTTTCCATTCACGTACACACTTCCAAACACCACTTTGGGCTGGATAAAATCGCTCATGTTTCTGTTTGTCATCAAAACCAAGACAGTAACAACAAAAGAGCACCCAAGACACTGGCAGTTATATTGTATCACCTGAGGCTGAGGAGCCGCTTGTGATATCAGAGACAATGACACACGAGCAAATCTGTGTTCTGGAACTGAGGAGGCTTTCCCCGTGAGTGAGGAGCAGTTTTATAAAGGACATAAAGAACCCGGAAAGCCCGGGAACTCTCACCGGCTCTTTGGCGTACCTTTGAACTGCGGGATCTCCCCTGTCGGGCTTTTCGGTAGCCCCTTGTGACAAGCGTCACTAGTCAAGGCTACAGTAACTCCACAGCTTCCAAGTAAGAAACCTATCTGCTGACTCCCTGCGTCCTGAGAGAGGCAACAAAGGGAAGAGTTAGAAAGCTGAGATATGGCCCTGCTGCTGGCAAAAACACTGCCTAACCTTAGGTATCACAGTCGTGAACTATCCTTCCTAAGCCCTACTCCCTTCCTAATCACCTAGAGATTCTGGGCAGAGGCTTGGGAGTTGGCAGAAGTGGGATCAAACATCAATCTTGCCACTTGCAATTTGTGTGACTTAAAGCAAGTTAGCTAGCCTTTTGGACTCAGTTTCTTCATCTGTAAAACAAGGGTAAAAACAACAGCTATTTCACAAGTTCCTTTCATGGGACAAATGAGAAGAGCGTATGCAAAGTGTTTAGCACATAGGTGGCACTTGGCTGGGCTCATTACACGTTTGCTATCTCCAGGCTTGGTGATACATAGCTGTAATCCCTACATAGGGGAGGCAAGGCAGGAAAATGGAAAGTTAAAGGCCTTTCTGTGCAACTTTGTGAGAACCTGCCTAAAAAAATAAAAATGGCTGGGGATGTAGCTCAGTACTAAATATACCTGGCTTCTATCCCCAGTGCTAAAAAAAGGTTTGTTAATATATTTGCCTCTGATTTCTCCTTCAACTGTATAAGACTACGGCTGTAAGACTTAATTACTACAGAAAAGAGAAAGGGTCCAAGAAAACATTTTGTACTGGACATACGAACAGCAAGTGTCTAATTTTTAAATACCTAAAGACTACAGATATAGCTAAATATTGGATGAGGTGGGTGCATGAGGTAGAGCCATCTTCAACCAGAGGAATGACGACCCAGGCCACCTCTTCTCACCCTGAGCACATCACAGCTCCACGAAATAACAAATGGGCCATGGCTGCAGGCCCTTGACTCTGGGGACAAAAAGTCCAGGAAGTTCCCCATTGCCATGTGATTCTGGACTATCACATCTGAGCACAAACCACAGGTGGGGCTCTGCTGGCTACAGCACCCACAGGGACTGCCCTTGGGCGAGTTTATTGCCCATTATATCCAGCTGCCCATAGAAAGTGACTGAGTCAGTTCAACTCGATTCCTTTACTCCTTCTAGTCATACCAGCTGTGCTGCTTTGTGAATGTTTGGTTTACAATAAAATGAAACATCATGGTGCAGCAGTGCATGAGTTGCACTGCATCCCTCAGATGGCTCTGCGTGAACTTTAGCATGAGCCCGGCACAAGCTGGTAAAGGCCAGGGGATGGGGGCCTGGCCTGCAGACTCCACTGGGCCATGTCTTACCAACAGGAAACCACGGGACAAAGGGTAGTATTTTCACCTGCACAAATTAAGTAGCATTACAATTACAAAACTATAGTCTTTTAAGTGTTTAATCCACACTTTCCTTAGTGTGGATTTAAATGTGATGTGAGCACACGTCTCTTTACACGGAATTTTTATGAAGCAACAGCACTCAAAGCAGACAGAGAGGAGGTCTGAGCCAGGGCAGAAGGGGGCAGTCCCATTCTGGAGACTTTCTGTGCTTTTCCCTCTAGCAATGCATTCTCAGGTGAAGCTGCAATCAGGAACTGTAACATGACTCTGATTACCACATCAGCAGGGCTGCCCCTCCACAGAGGTAAGAGTGACAGGTGAGACACTGTGGGCATCAGCAGTGGGAGGGTGGCTCACGCCTGACATGAGAACACCACACTGAGTCAGGAGGCAGGCGCTGCAGCTGCCTCCCAGCAGGAAATGGCTGAGGTCAGAGGTACAGCTGTGTGTGACATCCATACAGACATGGACGAGAGGGTGAACTACTCTGACCTTGGGCCTGCTGGCCAGAAGCCCCACCCTCCCCTTGTACCTTGTCTTAACATCTGTATACAATTTAATGCACCAAGTAATAAACTCAGGTACATAAAAAGACTCCTAAAACATACGAGATTAGAAACCATGTGGATAGGAGAGGGACCAAAACACCGTTGCACTGACAGCACAACATGTGGTCCTCCAATCTGCTTCTCCTCTGCCTCTAAAAAGTCCCTCCCCAGGGACCACTGGCCAGAAAACTTCTGAACCCAGCCCTGGGCAGCCCTCTCAGCACAGCACTTACATGCCTGACACCAAGCCCCTATGTGAGCCAGCCCCACCTGGAGCCTTCTACACACAGCCCTCAGCAGAGACTGAGGAATGAGCTATCAGGCCTCAAGCACGCCAGCATCAAAGCAAAGGGGAAGCAAGTCCTTTGTGGGCCTCACAGTCTCTGTACATGCCTCTGAGGTCAGGCTGTCCAGTACTCTAAGCCAGCAGTAATGGCTTCCCATGCTACACAGGATCCCTGAACTGTCCCCGGCAAAATCTGTGCTGCCTCCTTTTGGCTGGATCTGAGGCCAAGCCAGGATCAGCAGCCCAATCTCAGGAAGAAAGTGAATGAAATGAGTCCTCCAAGGATGCACATTCTGACCTTGACATCATTTTCCATGTGCTTTCTCCCTAAAAATAAGCATATTTCTGGCAGGCAGCTTCTTTCTCAGACACAGGTTGACACAGTGCCATACTCTCAGGGAGGTGGGGCCACGTGTTTGCAACCACGACCTCCTCAGAAATACTGCTGCCAAGGATGGTGGATGATCAATCCTCTACTATAAAATCTTGTTAATGACTTATTTTGTCTGTTGAAGAAAAACTATATCAATTCTGAGTTCAAACCTTTCTCTCTTTCAGTCTTTCTTCAACATATCAAGGGTCAACAGGTTGTGCCACTTTCTAGTTCCTTCCTTGCATACAGCCTCTCTGGTAGCAAATTCTTGGGTGATTGCTGGAACAGACAGGCCATTATGGATATGTCACCAGACCATCACCCGCCCCACTCCTGCCCAAGCTGGTCAGAAAGTGCCAATCATTCACAGGAGGATTCTCTGAGAAGGGAAGCAAAAGCTCATGAAAAGTCACCTCCATCAACTCATTTTGGATTTACAACCCTACAACTACCAGTGTTTATTCAATTTCATCCTTTGCCCACTCGAACTGCTAGCTCAACATTATGTTAGCTCTCAGGAGATGCTATAATAATGTAACGGAAAGATGAATCTTAAAATGCATTACTCTGCAGCATCAACACAAAATACTGCAGACAGATAAGTTTAAAGATAATTACAGTAATTCGACTATGTGGAACAAGGAAACTGGCAAAACAAATTTTCCTTACCATTAATAAAATAAACTTAGGAATTAATGTATTTTGCTGATTAATTTTAACAATTTATAATATTTTCGGAGACACACAACAATACCAAGAAAAAGAAATCTCAAGTGGCCTGCATCCAGCATCAACAACTATCAATGTTTAGCCAATCCGACCTTATTATCCTTAATACACAAACATGTGCACACAAGTACACACACCTAGGCAAGTACCCCCCCAACAAGCAAATGTGGTATGATAAATGCTTAAGTTTAAATATCTAAAACAGTAAAAAACGCATTGCCATTAATCTCCCTCAAAATACTCCCTCTCGCTTCCAATACACTAACCCCATTGTTCTTGCCCCTTTTTGAAGCAGTTCGGTAAGCCACCTTTTTTGAAGCTCTCTGGTTGCTTTGTTGTGGCTGCCTTGATGTCCTGAATTGATTCAAAATGGTCACCACCTTCCAGAATCACTTTGGCTTTGAGAAAGAGCCAGGAGTTGCATGGTGCCAGATCTGGTGAATGAGGTGGATGTGGACTCTAATATTTCCATGAGCCTGCCACTGCACTGGATGGCCCTGGGGAGCAGTGTTCACTGTACCTTTTTTTCCTAATCATCACACTTCATAAAGATAACTTTCAGAATGGCTTCAGAAAGTGGCAAGAATGACGGGGATATGCTCAAGTGTGGAAGAGTATTTTGAGGAGGTTTAGTAGCAATATGTCTTCTACTGTAATAAAACTTTTTTAAACATTAAGTATATTTTCTGATCACACCTCATACACTGTTATAGTTTGTGTCTAGATGTCCCCCCAAAGCCTCATGTGGTAAGAGGTAGCTGGATCTAGAGTGTGTGATTACTAAATTAGTTCACTGATTGGTTTGGCATGGTTCTCCTGGGATCAAGGATGTGACGCTTAGGGTTAAGGGTATTAGGATTAAGGATGGGAGTACTGCCCACCCTAAAGCCAGGTATCCTGGATAAAATATAAAATACAGGAAGAAGCTGGTCCCCCCGTCCCGTCGGTCGCCCCCCCCACCCCCCGCTTGCTTTCATTCCTTGCTTACTTTGCTGCCTTCTTCCTGTCTGCCATGCCACCCTGCCTCGGACCCAGCTGACTGTGGACTGAAACCTCTACAAACTGTGAGCCAAATAAACCTTTCTTCCTCTAACTTTGGGTGTCGGGTATTTTGTCCCAGCAACGAGAGAAAACCTAACTAACACATACACATACACACAGAAATGATACACCCACCCCATGTATACGCAAGCACACAGAAATGAGTACACACACAAGTGCACACGGGCATATTATATACTTGTGCACCCATGCACTTGTATACAGGGACTACAACACCCCCGTACATGGCCCGGAGAAGGTGAAAACAAAGCCCCAGTTATCAGCTACCCCGTTGACCTACACACTCTTTAGCTGGGGGTGCCCTCCGTGGACATCCCTCTCCTCAGCAGCTCTACTCCCTCTTCCCCCTCTTCCTGCCTCCTAAGGTCCCAGCTCTGCAGGTTTCCTTTATCAAAATGCTGCCCTAAACCTTCACATGAAGTCGTAAGCATGTACAAGACAGTCATGTCACTCCTTTCAGAAGTCTCACTTCACTTAATAGGGTTCTTACTATTACTATTTTGCAATACTAGGGATTAAAACCAGGGCCTTTGCACTGAACTACATCCTGAGCCCTTCTGTAATTTATTTTGAAACAGGACTTCGTAAGTTGCTAAATTGCCCAGGCTGGCCTCAAACCTGCCATTCTCCCACCTCATTTCCCTAGAGTTCTGGGATTACAGGCATGAGCCACCATGCCCAGCAGAGGTTCCATTCTAATTGGATATTTCAAACCTTTATCGATGCAAATGAACAATGCTCTAGAATTCCAAGGAGCACGGGTCATCTTCAGGATGCAGAAGAGACCCCCTCACCACGGGTGCAACACCTGAAGTAGCAGAAACTCTCTGCAGCTGCTTGAGTTGGAACAGAAAGCTGAGAATGGTCAGGACAGGCCCTGGCTCAGAGGACCTGTTCTGTCCTGTTGTCCTTCAAAACAGCACAGTTCAACCGATCACTCGGCCAGCCTCGCTCCCTAGGATCCTAATGTATGACTCGTTTGCTGGCTTTAGGAAAGGCTCCCAGGTGTCCTGGAAGTCTGCCCGTTCTCCACAGCCTCTGTGAAGCCTAAGTCACCAGCAAGCGAAGTCACTGCAGGCTTGAGTTTTTGCTCAGAAAATGTTCTGGCAAAGAAAGGGCATGGAGAAAAAGTCAGCACTTTCTTCAGAGTTTCTGGGGTACTCTAGTAATGATGATCAAAGCCACAGAGCAGGGCCTGTCACCCTGTATCCTGGGAGCAAGCTGCGGTGTTCTCTCCCTTCTCATACAAAAAGCCAAGTTTGAAACATGAGCATATAACCCACACAGGCCCTGAAGAGTAACCCATGATGCCTTCTGCAAGGCAGAAGGCTTTCTTAAATTGTGAATTAATAAATTTTAATGTTAGCGAAGTCACAAAAACAGATGGGAGTTTATTCAGAAACTCTCAGGGGTTACATGTAATTACTGTGTTTCAGAGGTGAAAGAGTCACCCCACTTTACTTTACGGATCCCCTAAACAAAGCCGATGACCTAAGGACAGGGGCCAAGGACACATCCAGCTCAGGTGTCCCTCCTGGCTGCGGCTCCCTCTCCAGGAACAGCTCTGGATGGTCCTGCCAGAGTGAGCTTCATATGGCTAAGAAGTATATGCAGGGTATTAGTTTCATTACTCTGGACTAGATGGTAGCTGTAGATCAAGCTTAGCCATCCTAATTACAGAACAAGATCCGACAAATCCCAAGTAAACCTGGGATATAACAACATCAAGGGGTCTGAATGAAAACCGTGACCACCACCACTCACAACAAAAACAGATTAATAACACAGCTGTCATTTCTCTGACTTTGTAGTGTACCTGATACCATGGAATGTGACTTTTTTTCCTGTTTTTTTTTTTTTTTTAGAACTAGGAATTGAACCCAGGGCCTTTGTACTGAACTACATCCCAGCCTTTTTATTTATTTTGAGACAGTTTTCCCAAAATTAGTTGCCCAGGCTAGACTTGAACTTGCAATCCTCCTGCCTCAGCCTCCTGAGTGCTGGGATTACAGGCCTGTGCCATCAAGCCTGGCTGTGCTGACCATTCTTTATAGACAGAATAGTTAGCTCAGTGTTCTGCTACCAAGTACACTTACTCTCCACACTCGGCAAGTAAAGCAGGCTGTGTGTGTAACTGTTTCCTCTGCAGGGATAACTGATGAAAATCTTTTCAGAGCCTCAGAAACAGCAAGAACGTGTCAGTGCATCTTGATTTGTATCCCGCTGAGATGAAAAGTCATTTTAGAAACTGCTGTCTGAACACTTTTCCCCCCATTCTACTGAAGATTGAACCCAGAGCTGTATCTGCAGCCCGTTTTAAAGTTTTGAGACAGGGTATCGCTACCTCACTAAGTTTCCCAGACCTGGCTCAAACTTGCAGTCCTTCTCCCTCAGCCTCCCAGGGTGTTAGGATTACACTTATGTGTCACCGCATTCAGCTGCACCTGCACATTCTTACCCAACAGAACATTAAACTGCCACCAGGCCTGTCCCTTGCCTCAAACAATGAATGGATGACAAACTCTACCTTTCTGGTGAGTGGCACTTCGATGGGCACTGGGACCACTTCGGCCAGCAGGCAGCCATAGAAGGCAACCATGAACGCAGCAGGGTCATTGTTGGGGAACACAAGCGCCACCTGGAGGAAAGGCCAGACAGAGGAAGAAATTCCAGAGTTAACAGGGTCTTCCACTTTCTACCACCATGGCAGAATTTACCTTTCCTCAGCGCATTTGTGTAAGGGGTATTTAAAAATATCTCCCACTTCATGTAAAAGACAATAACAACAGCCATCTATAACACTCTTACCAGAATACAACTATCTTTATTTTTGCATAGTATCTTCCAAATCCATATACTTCTTACACCCATGAAATTATAGTGTACATTATTATGTTACTATTTTCCCTGAACTTTACAAATAGTCCCTTGTAGTTTGGTACAGTCATCATAACTATAATTAAATTGTTGTATAATTAACCCAGCGACTGCTGGGCTGAGTGCCTGGGAGACGACCCAGACAGGGCTCAATTCAGATCCCATGGCACTTCTGAGTTCTGGGATTTTATGTGAAATTTTGGCCTCTGTAAGCCTTAGTTTTCTCATATGAAAAACCAGAACAATGGTAAAAAACTGTATCTTAGTGTTGTAGTGAAGTTCAAATGAGACAACATATGTAAAGAGCCTAGTGTGACACCTGACACATCACATGCATCTGTGAAAGTTAAGTACTGTAGCAACGCAGGTTATTAGTCCTGGTAGTTGCAGCAGCATTAGTCAATTAATGCTGCATGTGCACAGGTTTTGGTCACCTACAGTTGCAAATTTTCAATGCAAAACTGCCTGCACATGGTCCCCCGCCATCTATCCTCTGCCAAGTTTAACCAATCTCAGAACAATCATGGTTACAAGTATGGTTTATATATATTATTAGCAAGTAATGTTAGTCCCAGATAATGGATATGATTTCTGAATGTTTCCCAACAGTCCTTAATGGTGCTGTATAGTATATCTTAGTGACAATCTCTTTTCCATGTAATTGTTTAATCCTCATATAAACAGTTTTTTATTAACCTTACCTATCTGTTAGTCTTTTGGCATGTTCCCTATTATTTGAATTTTTATTTTTATTTTTTTATTTGAATTTTTAGTATGTTTGACAGCATTACCTCTTACATTTATTTCATCCAATTTCCCAATAACTTTTAAATTAATCTGGACTTAATCTTAGTACAGTCATACATTCTAAGAAATGTGTTAGGCAATTTCATCATTATGAAAGCATTACAGAATATACTCACACAAACTAAGATGGCTACAACTTCACTGGGAAACATAATCTTACAAGACCACTGTCATAGACACAGGCTATTATTGATTGAAATGTCATCAGGTGGCTCATGACTATATTTGGAGTGTACCTAATTTAATGTATATTCAACTTGCTCTCTTGTTACCCCAATGCTCTATCTTAAGTAATGCTAAGGTGTTAGAAAGCTTCCTTTATCAGGTAGTTTTTTGCTGGGGATTTAGCTCAGTGATTAGAGTGCTTGCCTTGTAAGCACAAGGGCCTGAGTTCGATCCCCGGCACCACAAAAAAAAAAAAAAAAAAAAAAATCAGGTAGTTTAAATAGACTATTCTATTTCTGGATTCACACTATGTTCTACAGAATTCTGCTTTTATTTTAATAGAAGTTCCTCTCACATGTTGATGTAGCCATTAGTGTCACTCTTCCTTATGGACAATTAAGTTACACATGTTTTCCTAAGCACATAAATCTCATGGTTTAGCATACATGCATCATTTCTGCACTACCTCATTTTCTGAAATTCCAATGATTTACATAAAACAATGTCCATTAGAAGTTATTAATCTTAGTACAGTTAAGACATTCTATTTTATTTCAATATCTAAGCAAGCAGGTTGACATACAAGCATTATAAAGGAAGCTGAGAAGGAAGTGGGCTGTATCTTAAATTTGGTCACGCTGGCAAGTGAGCAATCTAGAATAACTGAAGGAAACAAAAATAAAGTTGAAGATTATATGATGATGTTTCTAAATTATCTTCTTGCAGTTTATTAAGATTAACTAGGTAAGGTAGAGAAGGAATAAAAAAATTTTTTATGCATATAAACCACAGCCAATGACTTCAGAAAACTGTTTGAGGTCTGTATTAGCTACAAGTGTTCTGCCTTCATTTGACTGAACGCTGACAGCGTGTTTTTCAGATTATGATCTGACAAAGAAACAACATTCAGTTGGCAGGTTACCACTGCTGTGTGACTTCTTTCCCTGAAGTAGACCAAAAGGCTTGAGGAAGCTAATCAAACCACAGCAGAAAATGTACAAGACGAAGTTTCATTCAGAACTGATGGTTGCACCCATTCACAAAGGGACAGTTAAACACAGGCTTGTTATTCTTTCCAGGAAACCAATTCTAGAGGTTGAAGGGCAGACAAAGGAGACAAAGGAAGTAAGTGACATTCCCACAGGCAGCCTGTGGATCAATCCTTTCCTTTGAGAAGTGATTCAGGTCTGGCTCCTGTCCCAAAATTCAGAGCATCTGCTCAAAGGAAGATCAATTTCATCCAGGATTCAGAATCCCTCCTGGTTCACCAATATTTAAAGATCATCCCTATAGGGCTATAATATAGAACTTTGCAGAGTTGTACTGAAATATGACTAAATATCATTACAAAGTACAGTGACTAAAAGCAGAATATAAAACTGTACACTACTGCATGTTCTCGACAATATAAAAGTAATGGATAGGAAAGGGTCAAATACCTAAAGGATGTTTTAGAATCAAAATTAATTCGCTTTATGTTTTAAGGGGAACTTTTACTTGTATCCTTTTTATTAAGTTTTCCTCTAACATCTGAACCAGTTAGATCCTATTGTAATGGTAAAGTATACAAATGCTTCTTTTCTATAAAAGGTTTCCTTTCATTCAATTTTCTATGTATTCCTTTGCTATTTTACTACAGCAAATTATCCACAGAGCACATAGACATCATGAAATCAGGAACCAAAAGCCCACACTCCTGACTGTGTGCAAGCCTTTAACACCAAATTGATTCCCACCTTCTTCTTCAACCTTCCCAGAGACTTTGTATACCCAGCTCTACTGTCCAATGAATGCCCTCTTTGCCCTTTGCACACCACAAACCTTCTCTTTTGAGCTTCACTTCACACTGTTTCTGGTACCTGACCAAAAGCAACAGACTTATTCTCCTGGAGAAGCCTTCTCTGATCCTAATACTCTCCCAAATGAAAATAATCTCTTTCTCCTTGAATAATGCAGTCATATAATTTACTACTTTTTGGGAACCTGTATCACTTTCAATTTTTTATTTGTATATTTTTGGAGACATGAGTCTCACTTGTCCAGGCTGGGCTTGAACTCATTAGCCTCCCTCCTCGGCCTCCCAAAGAGGGAGGATTACAGGTGTGTGGTATGGTACTTGATTACCTTTGAGTTTATATAAACACTATCAATGTGCCTTTATTATTTTTTTATATTGCAAGCTTCTTAAAGCCAGGTTTCATATGTGACACATCCTTTTATTTTCCATGTCTCCTACTTCAAAACTCTGAAACACTGTTTAGCTGAGTCATTATAAATGCTTTTTTTGAAGTCCGACACTGTTAGCAGTCAACCACATGGAAAGTGTTTAGACTTTTTATGCTGAAGACTGAATGCTCATTATTGTGAGGAAAATATTTTGTTGAAAACTGACTTTCAAAGGGGATAAAGAAACAGGTTCACTAGAAGAGGGAGTTTCTATCACTTGATTTCTGTATCATACATGCTTCTATAATAAAGGCTTGAACACATGTGTTAGATACTAGCCACATGGATAGTCTTTTAAGGTTTTAGCTCCCGCCAAGTCAAACCAATCTGATAAAAAATCTTGTCCTATCAAAACTGTGCCCCTACGACCCAACTGACATCTTAGCTGAACATAGAGGAATTATGTCATAATCATTATTGGACAGAAACTTCAAAACTTGGGAGTCTATATTACAGAAGAATTTCTAAAATCACTAAGAGGGGCTGGGGATTTAGCTCCGTGGTAGAACACTTACCTAGCAAGCACAAGGCCCTGAGTTCGAGCCTCAGCATCCCAAAAAACAAAAAACAAAACAAAAAGAAATCACTACGACTGTGAACCCAAGTATAGATTAGGGCAATATTAAATTACAATCAAGCTTTATTGTGCTAAAATACATGTAACAAAATTCATGATCTTAGCCATTTTAAGTGTACAGCTCAATGACATTAAGTACAATCGCACTATAGTAGACTCATCAACAGCATCTACCTGGAGAACTTTCCTACCTTCCCAAATGTCTTCATTTAACATTAACTTTCATTCCTCCTCCTCCAGCCCCTGGCAATCACCACTTTTTTGTCTCTAAGAATTGACCTCATTTCAATAGAATCATACAGTATTTGTATTTTTGTGCCTGGCTTATTCCACTTCACTTAATGTCTTCAAGGTTCATCCATGTAGCATATGGAAAAAATTTCCATTCTTTTAAAAACTAAATGATATTCCATTGAATGTATGTACTACAGTTGGTTTATCTACTAATCTGTCAACAGACATTAAGGTTCCTTCCACTTTTTCACTTTTACAAACAATGCTGCTATGAACAGAGATACACAAATATCTGAGAGCTTGTTTCAATTATTTTCAGTCTATACCCAGAAGTGGAACAGGTGGATCAAGTGGTAATTCCATGCTGAATTTTTTTTTTTTCCAATGCTGAATTTTTTGAGGAACCACTGACGATCTTCCAAAGGATTCCAGTTTCTCTCATCTTTCAACACTTGGTACTTTTTGTGTTTTGAAAAGATCCATTCTTTTTATGTGAAGTAACTGTTCACTGTGATTTTGATTTTCAAGCCTTTTGCCAAATTTTTAATGGGAATTTTCGTCAGTGTGGTTCAGTTGTAGGAATTCTTTATATATTCTGAATGTTAACCTGCTATCAAATATGTGATTTGCAAACATTTTCTCCCACTTTGCAGGTTACCTTTTTAGTTCTCTCAATAATGCTTTTGGGTGCACATAAGTTTTTAATTTTGAGCAAGTCCAATTTATTGTTTCTTCTGTTGTCTTTGCCTTTGGTGTCTTATCCAAAAGAAATCACTACCAGATCCATGATGTTTTTCCTCTATTATCTTCTGAGCACTGTATCATTTTAATCCTTGTATTCCGGTATCTAAGCCATTTGAGATTTTTAAAAATGATGATACATAAGGATCCACTTCACTCACATGTATGGGGATATCCAATTTTCTCAGTGCTGCTTGTTGAAAAGATTCCTTTTCCCATTGAGTATTTCAGCACCCTGTTGAAATAATTTGATTTTCTGTTCTCTCTATTCTATTCCACTTGTCTCTATGTCTATTTTTAAGCTAGTATCACGCTACTGTGATGAATATAGTTTTGTTGTAAATTTTATAATCAAGAGGCATTACACCTAAAACTTTCGAAAGCTAGGAACTAAATTTATTCAATAAAAAATCAGAAAGAACCACAGCCCATCACTATATTCTGAAGCTGTAGAAATCTTTTGAAAACTTCCATAACAGGCTCCTATCTTTAAAACATCTCTTAAGTAAGTCAAACTTCATATTCTTGTTGCATTTTGGCATCCCAGATGATGTTTTTATATAATTCATCATCAGGACTAAGACATATCTAGGCATTTAGAGTACCTAGCAGTATGTAGAAAAAAGACAGTATATCTCTAAACTAGAAAACCTAGTTTAAACCTAGAAGGCTAGGTTCTGTATGAAGTTCCACATCTAAATTGGGGTATAAAGCTTTGATGAAATTATCAACTGCTCAGGTGTAAAATTAAAATGAAAATACTAATACCTGTCCTCTGTAACCTGCCTGGTTGCTTTAACAATAAAATTAAAGTGTGCATTCCAATGGAAGGCAATAGCATATATTAAGAAATCTGACACTGTGGAAAAAATTGGTGTGATGGTTTGCTCCCAGGACTGTCTGTCTCACGAATGTAAAACACATTTCAAATGTAATTGTCCTGCCTGCCCCGATCAGTGGTACAAGTGCCTTTCAAATTAGCAGACTGTATATGACAGTGATTAACAACATGGGCAAGCAAGGCTGACAGAATGGCTATGAAAACTGGTTGTGTCCCTTCACCTGATGAGATACTTACCCTCTCTAGCCTGAGGGGCTTTGTAAATAAGATTAGAGAAAACTATGTAACTCACCAAGTTGTTGTGAAGATTAAAAGACATTCTGTATGTAGTTGCTCCTGGTTCTTGGTACACATGAAGAAAGCTTTACATAGTACAGTAACAAAGAAGGGGAATGGGCTGAGTACTGGGGTTTAAATCAGAAAAGTATCCTTCCTGTAAAAGGCTACAAGGTACAGATCCAGTAATTTAAACTGCACTTACTCTGTCTCCTGGCCGCACCATAGGTTCTTGCTTTGTACCTAATTTATGCAGGATATTATATGCCACCTTCATACTTCTTGTCCATAGTTTGCCTATCAATACAAAGTATAAAAATATAATTACTCTTTACACAAGCATTTTCAGTTCTGTTCAAATGTGCACATTAAACTATCTAAGGAGTATTCCCCAAATGAAAGTATAGTATATGGATCCATATTGCTTCTACTACACAGCGTCTGCAAGTACGTAAGAGGGGACTGTCACAAAAAAAAAAAAAAAGAGCAACAGGTGGGCAAGAACACAAAATAAAAGCAAAGAAGTAATACAGGTTTTAAAAACAAAGCCTAAGCAAAGACAGAAAGCAAAGAAGAAATAAAAATCCAGGGTTGGCCATCTCCTGCTTTGCGTATAATCCGGGAAGGAGCTGACAGGCCGTGTGGTCCCCAGGCGCTTATCTTATTAGTTAACAGTACACAACCACAAGAATGGGGCAAGGTCTTCAGAATCATCTCTCACAGACGAAGTTTACCCAGAGCTCTTTTCATTTTAAGCTTTCAACTGATTTCAAGTTCCTGGAATCAAGATGAGGAATGAGCACCAACAACTCGACTCATACAAAGAAGTATGAATATCTCAGTGAGGTCCCAATACAAGCAAAATTCTGCTTAGTGGGTAAAATGTGTATAGCAAAACCAGAGAGTTTTAATTATAGAAGTTGTGAGGAATATTTCTAGGGAGTAAGCTACAAGAGGGCCACTGCAATAGGACCACTGTTCCATACTGTACTCAACGACACATATCTTTCATTAATGGGCCCTATCTTACATGATTGTAATGAGCACAAAAACAGCTCCAATAAATCATTCAAATAATCCCATTCTCTGTCTTCTGTAAGGCCCAAGTTTCTCAACTTCCTGTTTCCCTAACCCCAGGGTTTTGGAGCTATAAAAGAGGAATCCATGGGTTTACATAAAGATAATAGTAAGCAATTTGAATTATTTTAAATTTTTGAACTCTTGAAAAAATGATCACAAAGTAGGATTAAAAACAAAAACTTAAAAAGCTTTAAAGCTTTTTTCCTAAAAAATTTTAAGAGCTTTAGACAAAAAGCAAGCTCTGAAGGACTTGCATATTTTCAA
Source organism: Hystrix cristata (assembly GCA_004026905.1). NCBI lineage: Eukaryota > Metazoa > Chordata > Mammalia > Rodentia > Hystricidae > Hystrix > Hystrix cristata. The sequence continues at coordinate 158,102 of PVJO010001434.1, forward strand.
ATCCTGACCCTGCCCCCCCAAAAGATTCTTCAGTATTATCCAGGCAACAGTGAACAATCTGAGATGGAATAAAAATGACTTTATAATCTAAAAGGACTTCTTGAACACAAAGGCCTTTTATAATCTAGTCTCACAGAGTTTTTCAGAAGCAGGCAAGCTGTTAGATGTTATATTAATGCAAGAATATAATATAGAATAATTTTAATTATTTTCTATTTTAATATTTTCCTATTGTAATGCAGCAAGTAAATCAAAGAACATTTTTGGTTTATAAAACATTCTGAATTTTAAAAATCCTGAATTTTCCCTATTTAATATTGGAATTTCAGCTATCAAAATTAGTGTTGCTATTGTTTACCAATACAGGCTTCATCAACTTGTCTCCCTCTTACTGGAAAGCAAAGAGAACGTTTTATGTTTGCTCTAATTCTTAAGACAATTTCTGGTTCACTGTATGTACTCAATGTTTCTTGGTTTTATTAATGTCACAAGCAAAGTTATGGTAAGCATTTTAGCATAATTCTTGAGCACTTAATTACTAGACGTAAAATTTTATTTACATCTCCTTCTCCTATCTTTTTTTTGGGGGGTGGAGGGGTTCTGGGGATCGAACTCAGGACCTTATAGTTGGCTAGACAAGTGCTTGACCACTTGAGCTAAATCCCCAGCCCCTCTCCCATCTTTTCTAAATCTTAATCTCAATGCTACAGTTTTCAAAACCCGCTCCTTCAAATTCATTTAGTGTTTTGAGATTTTTTCCCCTTATAAACAGTCACCAGTTCCCTAGAAATAATGCAGATAATTATTTTTTTCCCCTAAATATTTGTGCCTTCAGATTTCTTTAATGTGAACAATACTAGGTATAGCCGAAAAATTAGAATTTGTTGTAACTAAAAAAAAAAAAAAAATCAATGTGTTATAAATGAATAAATCAATTACATCAATTAGCACCACTACAGTTTATCCAAGTTTCAACTTAACTCTCAGCTGAGAATTTTGAGGTCAGTATCATAAATTCACACAACAGAACTGTAGTTTCAACAGTCATTAAAGAGCAAAATAAACAGCAATCTTTTGCCAAATTCTTGAAATGTACTTAGTATCTTACACCTTGATTTTTTTCACAGACAAAAAACAGTAAGTTAAGCTGTTGAACAGCGACGATACACCAGCTCTCGACTGATAAAGAAGATGTGAAGAGGATGAAGCACTATTTTACTACATATGAATTTTAACTTGATTTGGATTTAAATGAGGAACAGGAAATGACACAAAGAATATAAATGCTGAGGAGGGGCAGGTGGGTAAAAAAGGAGAGGGACTCACAGCTACCATGGGACACAGAGGCCATTAAAACCGCAGTGGGAGCTAGAGAAGATATGTCATTACATCCGCAAAATACCAAAAAGGTTGCAGAGAGCCCAATACTTTTCTAGTTCAGGCATCTACACTCCTTGAAATACCTGGAGTAAGGTCAAATTATTAAAAAAAGAAACAACAAAAGATGACCATGAGTATTTGCTTGGCAGAAAATGAATTTAGGGTTACTGAACTAAAACCAAGAAGAGACAGAACAAGACACTTCTAAAGTTTCTTCCAGGTAAGGCATTATAGAGGGGAGTTAACTGCATACCATGGCTTATTTTTATTAAGCTTTTGAATTTCATGAATGCCCTTTACTATGCTATTTTCACTAATAATTGGAAGATAATGGTATAAAATCTTTCATAAGTTTATTCATGACTTTCACTTTTCATCTGCTTTTTATACTAAAGATCTTAAGCTTCTCAGCTGAGAATTGTTTCCCCATGCCTGGGCAAGAAGCAAAACGTTGGGGATGAGGGCAAAGTACACTCCTTTAAATAGTACAGTCTTTCAATTACACCAAATTACTCAGCATGAGAACAACTGAAATTCAATAAACATTTTTTTCTGACTTTTTTTGAAAATATCCAATCACTGCTTCATCTATTTTAATGTTTCTACATAGCTAACACTTTCCTATAGTATTGTACCAGCAATACTCATTTTATGTCCTGATAAGCTATAGTCCTTTATCTAGAAATGCATTGCTTTCTTATATCCTTTTAACAAGTAAGAACTAAGACTGACCAGCAGTGTACAACTAACAGAGAACCTGAAAATACAGTAAAATAAAATTGATTTCTACATTAGCCATCAATGATTGTAGGTATGATGCTTAGATGAATCCAAAATTTTAGGTGTAATACTCAATTTGTTTCTTATACCTCAAATTTATCTTCACCTTTCAAGAAAGGGAAGAAAGTAAGTACTACTCTATTCAACAGCCCATCAGAAGAGCAGAACTATTCTTTCAGTTTAGATTGTAAGTCCACTGAGAGCTATGTTTCATTCATCTTTGCCTTCCCAAGCCTTAGTGCCATGTCAGTGACTAGTACCTGCTTGATCCACCTTTATGAATATGTGTTGGTCTTCAGGATGAACACACGTGCTAATAATGCATGTGCTCATGCATGCACACAGGCTGTCCCAGAATTTTCCCACAGAGACTGTGAGCCTTTCAAGGGTCAGCCGTCAAGAAGCAACAATTACAAGTACATAATTAATTCTATAGCTAAATTTAGCCAGAGACTAGGGTCTCACAGAAAAGTCTTCTATCTTCTTTAATTGAGTAAAATGTATTTCAAAGAATATAATTAAAAAAGGAATAAATTAGGCTTATACCTGATTGTGGGCAATATTATCCAAGGCCCTGAGTTCAATCCCCAGCATCAAAACAAAAACAAAAACAAAAACAACAAAAAAATAAAACTACGCAATGAAGTCACAAAAACAAAGGGGCTGTGAAACATACATTCTCAAATTCAGCATGCTCTTAAACAAAAAATCGTGAAAAAACTTTGAGACAGTTCTAATTAGTTTTTCTTTCTTTCCAAATTGGACCATGAAAGTGTATTATTGTAACACTGACTGTGTAAGTAAGTAAAAATGTTGAAATTTCCTCAAATGAAGAGATGTCCTTTTCATAGACCTATAGGTGCAACAGTAAAATTTCTCAAGATCTCGGTTCTTCGGGTGACGGCAAATGCAGTCATGACTCATCATGGTTTTCTATTTATCTTGTCGCAAGACTTGAGTTGCCCATCACAATATTTTAGATAACCCCAGTTATAAAGCTAGGTGCACAGAATTACCAAACATAATGATGTGTATTTATGTATTTTCCTTTTTGACCCATTTCTTTAGGAATGTGGTTCACATACAATAGATAGAATTGTTAACCAGGTGTGAGACTCAATTCCTACTGTGTGAAGTAGCCTATGAAATAAAGAAAAAATACCAGAGAGGCTTTTTGTTTCTCAAATCTACCTTCGAAATGTAACTAAGTGTCTTTTAAAGAATTTAAAAAATTTTTCCTGAGCCAGGTGTGGCGATGTACTCCTGTAATCCCAGCACTTAGGAGGATGAGGCCAGAGAATTGCTACGAGTTCAAGGCCAGCTTGGGGTACACAGTGAGTTCAATGACAGCCTGAACTACATAGCAAGAACTGTCCAAAAGCAAAAAACAAATAAAAAAAAAAATTCCCCCCCAAGCAAAAAATTTTTCCCAGAATGACCTTTTTGGGATTTTGATTTTTTTAAGGTTTTAGGTCCCTAGGGGTTTTATTCTTTTGATTTTCACATTTGGGATAACAGCATTTGAGATTGTGTCTTTCAGAATTATGACCCAATTCCATATCTATCTATCTATCTATCTATCTATCTATCTATCTATCTAGTATTCAACAAAATCACACAGACACTCAAAAGGTAAAATCCAACATCTGAGTTATGATTACTACTTTAAGCATCAATTTCTGCTTTTAAAATTTAAAAATTAACTTTTCATACTGACACCAAATACTTTTCTTACAACATTCCTTTAGATGTCATCTATTTCTGTACCAGAAACATATAAGGCAGGACAAATATAAATTAGACACCCCAAAAGAAATTTACCTTCTGTATATTCAATAAAGGTTATATACAAGAACAAGCAAAACAAGAGAGGAATAAACCTTATAGGATTACCGTAGGTGAGGATGTACAGGGGTTTTCCATTTGTGTCCATGGTGGTCAGGCAGGGGGCCTTTGGGGAGATGGTCCCCCATCGCTGAAGTGCAGCTTCTAAGGAGGGTGGCCAATTCGTGACCACGCCTAACTGCTCCCCACGCATGGCCAGCATCTGGGCCCCCTCCGGCTTTGGTTGGTTTGGATCCGGTTGTTGAACTAAATACATTTGAATACAAAAGGTTTTCAAAAAATACAACTACAATAATATGATTACTTTTATAAAGAAGCTCATACTTCAGAGAATAAATTTATTAACTAACAGAAAATATCTTCTTCTAAAATGATCATATACTAGCCTCATTGATGTAATGGAAACAATTCTTAAAAATTCCAAGGCAAAATGGGATAGAGGGCTTAGCTGGATATGAGTACACGTGCAAACTGACAGCAGGCAAAACTATATGGCTAGAGGATAGTATTTATATACCTGTTTGAATTTTCAGTTATCAACATATAGTAATTCAGACTCTAAGGAGCTAAAACTTTTTTTTTGTTTTGTTTTGTTTTTTTGGTACCGGGAATCGAACTCAGGGCCTCATGCTTACGAGGCAAACACTCTAAGCACTGAGCTAAATCCCCAGCCCTAAAGAGCTAAATCTTGTTAGGTTATGTTCTGTTCCTAAATACTGAGACGTTAATATAGATTTGCTACAACTACCCTGAACAACAAGAGTATAGAACAAGTCTTTTCCAGAATAAAGCTAAAATATATTCATCAGAACAGAATACAATCATCTACATCTTTTTGTTTAAATAGATGAGAACCTGAAATTACAGAATTTTTCCCATTTCTGGAAAAAGTCATGATTGACCATTTTTGCCTGCTGGCCAGAAAACCAGTTATTCTTTCATGCGCCTGTGTCACAAGGCTCACAAGCATCCCGGGGCCCGGTGCCGGGGCTAATGCCACAGAGGAGCAGGACGAGGGGCACAGGGCCACCCTCCATGGTTCTTCTGTGGCCCTCTTCACAAACTTGTTCAGAGAGCTGTGTTACTGTGAGTTAAGGTTTTGTATAATTTAATTTTGCACTTTTATAATCCTGTGGCATCCTTAAAAGTAGGCCAGGCTCACAGAACAAAATTACATTCTGCTGAGGGAAACGATCAGTTTTGGAGCTCTATCTAGCTGAACAGGGCTTGGTGAACCTTTCAGGTACCCAATTTTGGAACAAAACCTACAGTCTCTTTTCTAGATTTCTATCAACCAATGAAGCTCAAACTTATTGCTAAAATAATAAAATAGTCCTGTAGGGGGGAAAAAAACCCAAAATATTATTTTGTACAGGACCATAGGAACATCTGAAGAGAACAGCAGTAGGAAAGGGTTCTTTTACCTTCTAACAATTCTTCAAAGTCATCAACAAAGAACTCTCGTAATGGTGGTCGTTTAGGTCGTTTGAGGGTATTGACAAGCTGCTGAATTTTGGCTGATACTCGGCTACTTACCGGTACTCCTGAAAGATAGGAGCCATAGGGTAGATGAACTGACCATCACAGTTGAAACAAATAAATTGTGGAATAGGACAGAACTCAAGGAAAATTTTCTAAGAACCAAAGAATTTGAACAAGCAGTCTCAAAAATATTATATAGGTATCACGAGAATTGACACATTAAATATTTTATAGTTTGAAACTACATAAAAATATACTATCCAGAATTCTCAATATCTAAGCATACTATTTTTCCAGTAAGTATCCCAACTTAATTTGGGTCGGATGAAGCAAACATCATTTCATAAGGAAGGCCAGTGGTTGTCAAACTTAATTTAGGATAGACAAATCTTTTCTAGACCACCTCAGAGCTTTTGATTTATTAGGTCTTGAGCATGGCCCAGAATCTGCATCACCAACAGCTCCTATGTGATTGCAATGTGAAGGCATCACATTTTGAGAAACAATGAACTACACAATATACAGAGTCCACCAAAAAAACATATATACACTTGGGAAAAAGAAAAATAGTAGGATTTTTTCCAACAGATTGGTGTTACCTCATATGCGGGACACTACAGGATGTCGTGTATCACAGAAAACCCATTAGGCTGCAGACTCTTAGAGAAGAAATTGAAAATTCAAGTGCACCAATCTTAATGATGAGGCTACCCAAGCAGCAGTTTGGCATACTAATAAATGCCTGGAAGCTAATGCCCACCACTTTGAGCACCTCTTGTAAGCACAGAGGCCAAAGGTAACTTGTATTAATCTCAGACTGTCTCAATAAATTTAGTATTAAAGTATTTATACAAGTTTTTATTTTCCTGAAGTGTGTATACTTTGGCAGACTACATGTAATTCGGAATTCACCAAGGCAAACAAAGGAAAAGATGATGGATTTCAATGATGATAAAGTTATTAAACTAATAACAAGAACAACTACAATGCCCTATCTAGTAAATCATGAGTTTATCAGAGAACTAAAGCAAACTGAAAAGCATTCCAGGAAAACCCATCACACTGGAAACTGGAACAAGATTTCACTTGTATTAGCTGAATAGCTCACAAACTAGTAACTTTAGGGTTTTGCACTGAATCTGTCTCTGAGAGACTGGGACCAGGTCTTTCTATTTGTGAGTCACACAGGTACTACCACAACATAAACATTTGATTTTATTGCTGAATTCTGTTATAACTTTTATGATCCTGGGAAAGACTGAGATTTAAGCAAAGAAGAATATCAAGCCAAGTTCATGGTCAGTCTTGCTCCTTCACATTGTACCCAATGGAAATAACCACTGCAATCACAGCACCCCAAGGTTAAAAATATGAAGACTAGAGGGGAAGACTTCCACTGTCTATTTTCTCAAATTATTGATAATTTTTGTCTAACCTGGGAAAAGGAAACTCTCTTTGTAAGTCTAAAGTATCATCTACTCACACCTGTCAGTGATTTTGCTTTACATTTAACTCCATCTTATTCTTCTAGGCAACCAATCAACTTAACACTTGTACTCTAATTTCTTAATTGTTCAGACATTTATTCATTAGCACAAACATCATATTTTTCTTTGTGCGACTAAATTTCTGCAAAATTAACATTTTTCCTATAAGGAATAACTCCTGATCAACCTAGAGAAAATCTGCATTTCTTGTGCCTATGTGCTGACGAAGGAGCTTCTATGGGAGGTTCGTAAAGATTCTGATAAATTACATTCAATGAATCAGTGGTATATCTAGAAGGAGCACATCCCTCATGAGCAAAGAAAAACACATCAGCAGAAAAAACTGCCATGGGACATACCATCCCCCGTCTCCATGAGCTCAGCGTTGCCATACTTTGGTGCTGTCCGGGACGTCGTTGAGCCCTGTGGCCTTTCCACTTGTATCGAGTGCTCTGAGGTGTACGTGGTTACATCAGGAGGTGCAGAATGGTTTTCTGCAAAGAAGCACATGAGGAAGTTTTCTGGTGGTCTTGATAATTGTTCTGGAGGCTAAACAACAGGACCTCAAAAATGACACTGCCTGGGAAGAAACCTGACAAACATGCATTCATTCTTTCACACACCATTGAAAGCCAGCCACAAAAACAACCTCTGCACAATAATGGACTTTAAGGTAAAGTATATCATCCCCAATGAAACAAAGTCAAGTAGAACTTCGGATATAATTTTGTAGCAGGAGTCACATTAATGAATCACTGTTGCATTTTAACTAAAATTATGTTCTGAAACAGCTGATGGACAAGATATCAAGAGCTATGTGCTTGTTAATAGAAGGTAGTTTTTCTTGTCTGTGACAGCAGAGGCAGTAGAGTTCAAGCTTTGACACCAGAGAGTGTAAGATTTAAATGCCAGCTCTGCAAATTCCTAGAGATCATGAGAGGTATTTTAACTTTTCCATGCCTAAATTTACTTACCAATCAAATGAGAAGAAAAAGTGTTACAATGCTAGAGGGGATTTGGGTGAACTAAATATCATACTAAATGAGTTAACACATGAAAAGCCCCTATTCCATGATAGAAGGTGAGACATCAAAACTAGTAATTATTATTTTAGCATGAACAATATGAAGCCATCAATCGACATGTCTACAATCTAATGTATGTAAGTGCTGCATTATGTCCAATGAAATGTACAACAGTTTTTCTCCTATAGCACTCTTTTGTAGTAAGGTTAAGCACTTAAATGGTTCACTTAAATGGCAGAAAGCACTTTTTTTTATATTTAGTAAATAAATCATTGAGGAGAGTAGGTCTAATAGAGACTATCAATGCATTTTATACATCTTGATTCCCAATAGGTATATCACTAATTTTGATTCACTGACTATTACATAGAAACTTCTGATACAGGATCACCTCTTTGTATTGTTGAATATGTCAGAACCATATGATTTTGTGCTGTTGAACATGGCATTCATATCGAAAAGCCTTTCTTCTCTGCCCACTTCAGTGCTATAAATGGCAGTCACTTTATACAATCAAACCACCAACGAAAAAGTGGAGAAATGTGATTGAGGAAAAAAAATGGGCCATGAAAAGGACACTGGTTTATAGTCAGAATTGAAGAAAGAAGGCCAAGGTTGTCTCCTTCAAACTCAGCAGGGAATACATGCATCAGGTAACAAACTTTTTGGGACTCTAAGCATGTCTGAACGATTGCAAAATCTGACTATTGTTCTGGGGTTTACAAATAAATGCTAGCAAGTAGGGAATTTTACAAATACAGAATCTGTGAATGACGATCAACTGTCTAAAGAAGTAAGTGTGTATACATCATACAACTCTTTATGAGAAGGACACAAGGATGGGAAGGGGTATCCTGTATTCCTAGGTAAGTTTCAAATGTGACAATTCAGGGTGACTAACCCATCCCAGTATTAATGAAGCACTCCTGGATTATATGGTTCCAGATATCTGGATCTAGAAGGTGTGAAGGAACATGCACAGAGGTGAGTCACCAGTTCCATAACCAACTCCCCATGGTTCTGGCTCCTGTTCTGGAAACTGGAGATAATAACAATACCCTCCTAATACCCACCTGTACAGCAGGAATTCACTAAATAGATACAAAAGCCCTTAAACTTTGCTATCATCAGTTACACATACATGTTCTAGGTGAAGAAGAGACGATATACCAGGGTGCAATGGGCCTGGACCTAGGAATGTTTCTGTAGAGCACAACACCTGTTCAGCACATTTCCTTCCCAAGGGTCTCCACTCTGGAAATGAGCTGAATTTTATCTGCCCAAATTCACAGGTTAAAGCCCAATACCAGGACCTCAGAATGTGATTGCACATTTGGAGGCAGAGACTTCTAAAGGTAATTAAGGTAAAAAAGAAGCTGTTAGGGTAAACTACAGTCCACTGAGGCTTGTTTCTAAGAAGGGACCAAGTCACAGTTCCACAAAAAGAGACCACATGAAGACCACTGAGAAGATGGCCACCTCCAAGCCATGGAGAAAAGTCTCAGAGTGATCAAATCTCAGAGTAATCAACCCTGCCAACACCTAAATTCAGACTTCCAGCCTCCAGAACTGTGAGATCACGGATATCTGTGTTAAGCTGTTTTCTCTGTGGTATTTGTTATGACAGCCTGAGCAGACTAATGCACAGCCTTAATGGCAACTTCTTAGATCCAACCCACAGAAGGAGTACTGCCGTAGCTCCTGCCATAGGGAATGACAGTACCCATTAGAGACAAAGGAGCACGGGGCAGGGAGCTCCACCAGGTCTTTGTGGTGAGTGGGAGAGGGAAGGAAGAAGACCATCATTCAAACATTTCAGACTCTATATTTATCCTCTTTATCACATGCCATCTGTATTTTTGACAAGTAGCCTTCAGTTCATGTTTCCGAATGATCTAATTCTCTAGAACTCCATCTCTACACAGCCAAGTAGTACACACTCTGAGGTCTTATATTTCAAATGAAAGCATAACAGACAATAATGTATGAAACACGAAATTTGCAATTAGCCACCTAAAATATAAGCTCCCTGCATTCTGACTCAATTCAAGCTATGCTTTACTCAGACACACTGCTTCATTAAGGATGTCCAATCAGGCTTTGTGGTGGGCAGCTTTTCCACTTCAAAGTTGGGGGAAATTATGATTCCAATACATCTGGTGATTAAAAAAATAGGAACAGCGACAGCCAGATGACTTCAAAGTGTTTTCCAAATTAATTTACTTGTCACCTTGCCTCCCTCTCCTTTTCAAACTCTTGCATACGGCAACACTGTAGGATGATAACCCCAGCTTCTAGTGGGAAGACAGAGAAAATATGCCACTGTGGTGACATACTATGCCTACTTTGATAGAGATCACAAATCTGGGCAGTAAGTGAGCTACCAATCTTTTGAAGAGTATATTAAATAACCTTGTACATAATATAATGCTATTGAAATACTTGTGGAAGAATAAGAAACAGTGGTCTCAGATTGAAAGAACAGGTTCGCACCAAACACACTTAAATCTCTCATCTTCGACAAAGGAGCCAAACGCTCTCACCAGAAAGATAGGCTCTTTAACAAATGGTGCTGGAAAAACTGGCTTGCCACATGCCAAAAACTAAAAATAGATACATGTCTCTCATCATGTACTAAAATCGAAGTGGGTCAAAGATCTAAACATTAAAACAGAAACACTAAATCTACTAGAGAATAGAATAGGAAGAACTCTTGGAGATACAGGGGTAGGAAAAAAATTTATGAACAGAACCCAGACTGCACGGGAAATAATACAAAGAATCAGTGCTTGGGACCACATCCTATTAAAAGGCTTTTGTACAGCAAAAGAAATCACCAATAGAGCGGGGTGAAAACACACAGACTGGGAAAAAATTTTTGCCAGCTGTCCCTCAGACAAAGGTCTAACATCTAGAATATACAAAAATCAAAACTTCCAAATTTAAAGACCCATCCAAAAATGGGCATCTGAAATGAATAAACATTTCTCAGATGCAGAAATAAAAATGGCAAATAAATACATGAAAAATTGTTCAACATCACTAGGCATTAGAGAGATGTAAATCAAAACAATGTTGAGATTCCATCTCACTCCAGAAAGAACAGCAATTATCAAAAAATCAACCAATAACAAATGCTGGCAGGGCTGTGGGGAAAAAGGAACCCTCCTCCACTGTTGGTGGGAATGTAGACTGGTCCAGCCACTGTGGCAGTCAATATGGAGATTCCTCAAAAAACTTCAACTAGAGGTTACATTTGATCCAGCTATTCCTCTACCGGGTATTTTTCCAGAAGAATTAAAATCATCATACCACAACAATATATGCACAGCCATGTCTATAGCAATACAATTTGTAATAGCTAAGTCTTGGAAACAATCTAAATGCCCAACAACTAATGAATGGCTAAAGAAGATGTGGTTTCTCTATATAATGGAGTACTACTGTGCCATAAAAAAGGATAAACTAGAGACATTTGCAGGTAAATGGATGTACCTTGAGAACATACTCTTAAGTGAAATAAACCAGACGTTCATGAGTAAACATCGAATTGTTTCTCTGATATGAGAAACCATGGCTGTAAAAAAGGACGAAGAGGTGTAATAGATACAATATAAAAGGAAGATAATATTCAAAGGAGAGGAGAACTAGAAAGAGAGAAGGAAGAAAAGAAGGAAAGGAAAAAGGAAAGAAAGGGAAAAGGGAAAAACATAGGAAAATATATATATATAAATAAACCTGCTGTAAATAGGGAAAGGGAGAGCAGAAGGGAGGGGTGGAGAAGTGTGTGTGGGGGAAACCAAGATACATCATATACAGGTACAAAATAACCATGATGAATGTGATCATTACGTATACAATGTACCAATACATGTTCTTGGTTTAAAAAAAAAAAAGGAAGAACAGGTTCAAGATCTTCCAGGGTCTCTAGGCACAAGATCAATGAAGTCTGCATGTGACTTTTGGAAATTAAGGACTCCAAAGCACAGGAATTTCTAAGTTCTGAGCAAGACTGCTCAATGTTCTTCAGATAAATTTCACAGGACTTTTAAAGGCAAAAGAAAAATGGTGGCCATCCTTCAAACCCTCATTAGAGGTTACCTCTACTGTGAATCTGGACCCTAGTTTTCTGTAAGACCTTTACTTCTGCTTCCCTCAATGGTCAGAGAGCTCCCCCTCGCCACACAGGAGGCTCTGTCTCAGCTACCCCGTAGCCACAATGACTCTCAGCAGTTGACAGGGGCACCTTCAGAATATGGAAGGGTACTAACAGAAGGTTAGAGGGCAATGTCATCAACCATTTTTATGACAGTATCTACAAGTTATTCCAACTCCATCCCTACGAAGGGCTCTCAACTTCACTCTGACACACTTACCATTTAGGAGTTTCAGTCTTATATTCGGCCAACATGCCCTATCCCTTCTGTATAGCTTTTTTTTTGCTGCCACGACCAATTTCCCTGTTAAATGACCCTGGATAATCCCCTGGTTGCCTTGACTAGAGTCTTTCCTCATCACCTGCTCCTGAAGGTCTCTGCTTGTTCCAGCTCCTGGCTGGTACAGTGGTACTTCTGAAATACCAAAGCTACACCACAGCCAGCCCATATCCTCTGTACTCAACAAACATCAGAGGAATAGTTGAAAATGTGAACACATAAATGAATAAATTAATGAATACTGGACAAGTAGAGACAAAATGTTCTGGTTCTAGTATCAGCTAAAAAGCAGCATTCTTTAACTCTAACTGTATAAATGGAATTCCCAAGTGGTCAATGGTGACAGACCCCACTTATAAGCCATACTAATTATTTTTCAGTCCTTAAATAAATTCTGAACAAAGAGAAAAAGAGTGGAAAATTAGGCTTTAATATGTAGAAAGCAATGTGCTTGCAGTCCACTAATTGACAACAGATAATGAATAAAGCTCTCAAAGGAACCTAACGTTTTACATCAAGAACATCCAATTCCTGGTTTTCTGGGTTAACTCAATCACCACTGTTCAGAAACAGCAAAGAAGTAGCTGCCCTGGGGGTCGTCAGTGAGGTAGGCCCATGAGACCACCCTGCCAGTTGCTCCAGATTCCTGGCAAGTTAAAGGCTATGCCTATATACAGTGGTATTAGATGAGGTACATTGGTGAGAATATGGACGCAAATGGAACAGCAAGGCAACATTTGCCCACTTCTCAACTCTGACTGCTTGGGTGTCCTGACCATGCTATCCCATTGAAATGTAGGAGACTACAAAGCTGCAGAGGGACTCAAACCCAAGCCATTCACCAGATGTACATGAGCACATGCTGGGCAAACCTCCTTTGTGTCAAATGTAATCCTCCCCTCAATAAACAAATCTGCATTAGACAGATGTAGACAAAAGATTCATGGTCAAAGAAGTCCAGAATGGTACAGAAAGGAAGGGATCATCCCTTTTGTTGTCAGAACATCAACCATGTCCTCAGGCCTCCTTCTATCGCTGGGGATCCAGATGCTGTCTTCATTTACAATTTAAAAGACAGAAGTTTCCTTTCTCTTCAGTCTCATTACACTGGAGTCTCCTGCTGGCGCTAATGGAAATGATCTAATTGGTGTCTAAACTTAATCTAAAAAATGATACATCTATTATATCCAAGTGTTACCTTTTCACTAACCATTCAAGGATTTTTTCACTAATCATTCACTAGTTTAACCTTGTCTTCTGTTGCAGATTTGTTTTTCTGTGTGTGTGTGTGTGTGTGTGTGTGTGTGTGTGTGTGTGTGTGTGTGTGTTATACTGCTAACAGAGATTCACAGTTCCTTTTAAAGGTTGCAGACAAATTGTCTCTGCACTAAAGACAAGAGACGGTTAGAAAATATCATCATGTTCTACACTCAAACATTCCTCCTAGAGTTCTGAGAGCCAGGGTTGGCTTGCACAGTCTCAGTTACTTAGACCTTGAATTGTTCTTTTCCCTATCGTTATTCCATGAAAATTCCATAAAGATGTGACAAATCTAAGGAGTTTTCTTCAGCTTTTAACAACAGCTCCTTGATTTTTATAGCCACAAATTCAAATTCACGATGAAAGGTTCCAATTACTTTGAAGCACATGCAGCTCCAAAATCTTGGGAGGCTGTAAAAGCAGATGTTGAAATTTGAATTTTTATGCAAAATCTGACTGTGCTTTTGTCCAAAAAAGAGCCTTTGTCACAGGCTGGGCCAAGGAGACAGGTACTAAGTAAAGGACAGGGGCTCCTCGATCTTCTTGCTCAACTATGGTTAGCTGCTTGCCCTCCAGCAACATACTCAACTTTCTGAGTCTCAATTTGCTCAGCTACAAAACAAGAATACTATTTATTCCTTATTGTGGGTCAGGAAATGAAATGACACAGCCTCCTGACATCCTACAACCACCAGGTAATTAATGCTAAGACTTCTTTTTGAGCAGGCCTGCGTAGGGACTTCGCTCTGCCTTTCTGCCCTCTGTGGGTCCTTTCCTCTCAAGGGCTCCAAGAAAGAATCAGTGAAACTCAAGAGCATGAAGGTGCAAATGACTGCATTACTACTTTCTGAATTAAATGCATTTAACAGGCTAGAAGATGCAGAAATAACTCCAAACACACTCAAATATCTCATCTTTGACAAAGGAGCCAAACACCCTCACTGGAAGAAAGAGAGCCTCTTTAATAAATGGTGCTGGAAAAATTGGCTTACCACATGCCGAAAACTAAAACTAGATACATGTCTCTCACCATGCACTAAACTAAGATTGAAGTGGATCAAAGACCTAAACATAAAAACAGAAACAATGAATCTCCTAGAGAATAAAATAGGAAGAACTCTCCAAGATATAGGGGTTGGAAAAAAATTTATGAATAAAACTCAGGCTGCACGGGAAACAATTCAAAGAATTGATGCTTGGGACCACATCCTATTAAGAGGCTTTTGCACGGCAAAAGAAATTACTAATAGAGTAGGGCGAAAAATCACAAACTGGGAGAAAATTTTTGCCAGCTGTCCCTCAGATAAAGGTCTAACATCCTGAATAT
>PVJO010001435.1:0-23805 GCA_004026905.1 Hystrix cristata
ACAAGTTCTAGGCCAACCTGAACTGCAGAGCAAGATTGTCTCAAAAAAATTTTTTTTTCTTTTTTGAGACAGTCTCATTAAATTTTAGTATATGTGCTGCCGAAGGGAGCACAGGGTCTCACTAAATTGCCCAGGCTAGGCTCAAATTTACAATTATCCTGCCTCAGCCTCCCAGAGTGCTGGGATTATAAGCAATAGTCTCCTTTTCTTTTCTCTGGAAGGAATCATATAAATTTTGACAGATTTATTCCTTGAAAGTTTGGTGAATGTAATCAGTAAAACTGCCTGAGGTTGTTGTTTTTTCTGTGGATTTTATTTACTTACTTTAACCTTTTTGTTATGAATATTTTCAAATATAATATTAGAGAGAATGGCACAGTTAACATCCACACACGCATCAACCATCATTCAGTTCTTTTGTGTTTTGTGGTTTTGTTTCTTGCTGTTTAGACAGGGTCTTGGTATGTAACCCCGGCTGGCCTGGAACTCATAGCAATCTTCCTGCCTCAGCCTCCTGCCTGGCCATCCAGCTCTACAAATCATCATCTTTTTGTTATTGTTGTTGGTTGGTTGGTTTGTTTTTTGAGACAGAATCTTGCTATGTAGTCCAGGCTGACCTTGAACTCACTGCAGTCCTCCTGCCTCTGTCTCTCAAGTGCAGGGATTACAGGTGTGCAACACTACACCTGGCTGCCCCCACAATTTTAAACTCTGCTAGTTGACAGGTCCTGGGTGTTAGTGGTAGTGAGGCGTGTATGTTTCTGCCAGGGATACAAAGGTCCACTAAACCTAAAATTAGGTCTACCCTTCAGTCCTGCTGGGCTCTTCACGGCAGATTTTTGCTGCTAAAGAAAGAGTTACCCTACTGGCAAATGTAATGGACCTAATTAGCCTGAGGACATGGGGGGTCTATCATCTAGGAAGATGAGTCACCAAACCGCCTGTTTCCTTGTTCCCTGGGAGGTGTACCCAGCCTACTGCAGCAACCACAACATGACAGGGTGGAATTAGGTTGGCCCACTGGGCCAGCAGCCATGCTTATGGATTGAAGAGTCACTATCATTCAGCTATTGATTCTCCCAGCTTTTTACCCATAGATTCAATGCAATCCCAATCAACAGGAGGCTCCTTTTTTTCATTTTTGGTGCTGAGGATCGAACTCAGGGCTTTGCACTTGCTAGGCAAGCGCTCTACCACTGAGCCAAATCCCCAGCCCCAGGAAGCTCTTTTTTATTGGTACACGTGTGCGGTGCACAATGATTACTTTCCTCGTGAAGAGTTGGTACTCTGTACTCGGTGCATCTGAATTCTTTTTTCATCCCCTTTCTCTCCCCTCCCTGCCAATAGGCTTTTTTTTGTAGAAATTGACAGGTCGATTCTAACATTTATATGGATCGCTTCTCTGCCTTTTGGCTAAGATCAAGTGTAGTATCTAACATTTATATGGAAATGCAGGGACCTGAAAATGTTAAGACATCTTTGTTTTGTTTTGTTGGGTTTTTGTTTTTTTGAGACAGGAGACAGGGTCTCCCTGTGTATGTAGCTCAGGCTGGCCTCACACTGACAGTGATCTTCCTGCCTCAGTCTCCAGAGTTCTGGGGTAACAAGCATGCACCACCATGCCCGGCTAAAACATCTTTGAGAGAGAACAAAGTTGGAAGAATTACATTATTTAATTTGGGGGGGAAGCTGGGGCTCGAATGCAGGGTCTTGCACTTGCTAGGCAAGCACTCTACCACTTGAGCTAAATCCCCAAAGTCTATATTATTTAATTTCAAAATTTATTTTAAAGCTAAATACTGGGGCTGGGGATTTAGCTCAGTGGTTAGAGTGCTTCTCTAGCAAGCGCAAAGCCCTGAGTTCAATCCCTGGCACACACACACACACACACACACACACACATACACACAAAGGAAAGCGCAAGGCCCCAAGCTTGACCCCTGGCACCAAAACAAAACAAAATAAAAACAACAAAAAAAAGAAAGTGGAATATTAGTGGCTCAGGCCTTTAATTCCAGCACTCAAGGGGGCTGAGGCAGGAAGATTGAGAATTTGAGGCTAACCTGGGCTAAACAGGGAAAAAGTGGGATATTATCACTATTATTATTTGTTTTTTGAGACACGGTCTCACTACATAGTTCAGACTGACCTTAAACTTTCTACGTAGCTCAGGCAGGTCTTGAACATCTGGTGATCCTTCTGCCTCAGCCTCCTGAGTTTCTCATTACCAGTGTATGCCACCACACTCAGCTGAAAGTGGGATATTAGTATAAAGAGAAATATATGCATAAATCAGTGGACAAATTAGAGTCAAGAAGGAGACCTATGCATATATAGTAAATTCATTTTCAACAAGGAAACCAAGGCCATTGAAAAAAGAAAAGTTGAGCTTCTCAAGAAACGGTGCATTGGGGTTGGGGATTTAGCTCAGTGCTAGAGCGCTAGCCTAGCAAGTGCAAGGCCATGAGTTTGATCCCCAGCACCAAAAAAAAAAAAAAGAAAAAAAAAAGAAAAAAAGAAAGAAAGAAATGGTGCATGGACAACAGGGGGAGAAGTGAACCTTAATCTTCACCTCACACTGAATATAATACTTGTTTCTTGTTAACTGATACTCAGGAGAGTTTCCCTTCAGGTGTTTGGCAGTGATGTTTGAGGGGAACTGTCTAGGGGTTCGGCTTGGGAAGCTTGGAAGGTTGCTGCTGCTTCTGCTTCCTGCTCTGTCACAGACCTGATGGGGACGGTGAGTCCATTTTAGGACTGATGTGATTGGTGCTCCAGATCTGTGCATTCTGCATCCGGAGATTCAAACAGCAAATTGACAATATTAGGGGGACACGGTGTCTGTACTGAACATGTACAGCACTTTTTCTTGTCATTATCCCCTAAACAATACAGTATAACAATTAGGTATTTTAAATAATATAGAGATGATTTAAAGTGGAAAGATATGCATAGGTTATAGGCAAATGCGATACCACTTTATCCAAGGGACTTGAGCTCCTGTGAATTTTAGTAATTTTAGCACCTGAGAAGTTTCTGGAACCAAGTCCTGATAGTTGCCCATTATTTAAGAATACCAAGAGATGGCCAGTATTTAAGAATTAGAGGTTCATTGTCATCCTTGACAAATTCACTGTTGGCACAAATGATTCATTTTACGTTGACAGAATTTAAGTCAACAAAACAATGTAAATTGTGTGTTAGTAGTGTTTTTTCTGTGAGAAATGAGCAAAACTAGTCCCTAAAACTCCATGTGTAGGAAAGGACTTTAGACCAAGCTACTCAGCTACTTGTAAGTTTGGGGTTTTTTTGTTTTTTTGTTTTGTTTTGTTTTTTAGACAGGGACTTACTATGTAGTTCAGGCTGGCCTCAAACTCTCTTGGTAATCCTCCTGCCTCAGCCTCCTGAGCGCCGGGATTACAAACCTGCACCATCACACCCAGCAACCTATAAATTTTTCTGACCTGTCTGAGAAACATCTGCATCCGTTATGGATTTAATATCTATCACTTCAGTGGCTGGGGATTTAGCTCAGTGATTAGAGTGCTTGCCTTGCAAGCGCAAGGCCCTGAGTTCGATCCCCAGCATAAAAAAAAACAAAAACAAAAACAACTATCACTTCAACACTCCTGAAATTGGCGCCTTCTCTGCCTGCAGATCTAGTTCTCCGGCACGGCACCGTGTGGAAGCCCTCGAGTCACAGCTGTATCACACTAGGCAGGTGCATTTCGGTAATGTAAAGAAAATGTGGCCGCACTGGGCTGTAGCTCAGTGGTAGAGTACTTGCCTAGTGTGTGTGAGCCCTCAGGCGCAATCTCCTGCCCTGAAAGAAAGGAAAAAGAGAAAAGAAAGAAGTGGAAAAGGAAAAGAAGCACGGCCGTGCAGCTTTCTGCCTGCTGCCCGCCGCCTGGCCAAGGTGCTCTGCTCATGATGCGACCCCAGGCTCTGGGCCTGGGCCTCCTCTCCGGCATGGCGACAGGTGAAAATAGCCACTGCTTGTCAGGCACGGCCTGTGCGCAGATTGCCGAGCTCAATGCTGTGCAGACGTCATCTGTGTCTCAGGCTTCCAGCTGGCCTTTGCAGCAATACCACCTGCATCATCCTTTGTAGGTGAGTGGACATGTTTAGAGACTTTGCGTGATACGCCCAAGTCACCCGGCTTCATGGATGACCCAGGACTGAAACTCAGTTCTGTCTGACTCAACGGCTGCCATCTCGGTTGTAGTTATCTGCCACGGTGTGACCTGGGACCTTTCCCAGGCCCTCAGAAACCCTTCAGGTCTTCCTGGAAGCAAGTCACACTCCACATGTCCCTCTAAGTCCACCCATGTGGCCTCACACGGCTAGCTCAGGCAACAGGATGTTCTCAGCAGCTATCTGCTCGCATCCTTCAAGCCTGAAGTTCTAACCAATCTGACTCCCTTTGGCTTCCACAGATGGCCAACCTCCAGCCCCACAAGGCCTTATCGAAGACACAAGCTCCCTCACCGGGGAATCCCCAGATTTTAACTCAGTCACTCCTAGGAGAGAGCAGTGAACACGACTAGTGGCCACCCTGGTGGAGATGCCAAATTCAAGGGGAAGACAGACAGCAAGTTCGAAGTTGGCAGTGACATCGCGCCCCCTTGTGGTCACTCTGGATCACTGCAGCCTCCAGATTTGTGATCCTTCGGAAATGTGCTCTCAGACAAGCTAGCCACACGAAGAACAGGGCCACTGGTGCTCATGGCACTGCCCTTCTTCTCTCTCCTCTGGCCTCTTTGCCCAGATTTCTCCGTGTCCAGCCATGGCCAAGATGAGTGTGGGAACTGCTCCCCCAGACCTAGCCCTCGTCCCTCACCCCTGCCCACACTTAGACTCCTGTTTCCTGTCATCCTGTGACCCTCCCTCTCTAGTCCCTCACTCAGGGCCCAATGGAACAAAGGAAGTCACGATGCCGGTGCTGAGTTCATAACGACAGACCTGCAAGAATGAACGTTTAGCTGTTGCGCTGATTGCCAAAGCCACCACGAAAGCTTGGCGAGCCGAGATGAGGTGCAGAGGTTTCAGAAAGGAGCCGAGGGTTTGGGTGCCCCAGGAAGGGCCTGTGTCCCAGCCCCTGGTCACTTGTACCCTGGCTGAGAGGTAAACATGGAAAAGAACTCAGGGGGACCTGGCTGCTTAGTGGCCTGTGCCGGACGTGGTGGCTCTGGCCTGGAGCCGGGGTCCAGAGTGTGGGAAGGTGTCAGTGTCTTAGTCCGTTTTCTGTTGCTTTACAAGATATCTGAAGGTAGGTTCTTATATTAGGCGTGTGTGTCAGTTCCACAGCCTCGTACATGCTAAGCAGAAATAGATTCTACCTGTGGGATACGCCGCCAGCCTTGGTGCTTAGAAAGAAAAGTTTATTTGGCTCACAGCTTTGGAGTCTGGACGTTCAAGGCCAGGAGGCCCCATCTCTACAACTTCTGCTGGGGTGCCCTTGAATAATCACAACACGGCAGAGAAGCATCAGCAAACAGTGAGTACAGAAGAGGACAAGCCAGCCAGGTGTGGGAATGCACTCTGAGGCAGAAGGGTTGCTGTGAGTTTGAGGCCAGCCTGGGCTACATAGTGAGTTCAAGTCCAGCCTGAATTACATAGTGAGACCCTATCTCAAAAAAACAAAAACAGGGCGGGGGATTTAGCTCAGTGGTAGAGTACAAGGCCCTGAGTTTGATTCCCAGCACCAACACCCCCCCCCCAAAAACAAAAACAAACATAAGATGAGAACAAGGACATGGAGCAGCCTTCCTCTGTAATCACCCACTCTAGGGAGAACTTGTTCATCCCTGAAGACTGGCATTAATCCCTTTCAGAGCAGCACTTACTTCCAGCAATCTTCCAGGAGGCCTCAACTCCTAAATGTTCTGCCACTTCCCAGCATCACACACTGGGATCAAGCTTCCAGCACATGACCCCTTGGGGGTGCAATTGGACCACCTCCAAACTAAGCAGGAGGGGAGGGCCAAGGTGCAATAGCAGGAACCAAGTGGGCTGAACACCCCTGCACCAATTAGAACAATACCACTCCATGTGGTATGCATGTCCATAACTCCGAAGGATGTGCTTGGGAGGCTGAGGCTGGAGGATTGGAAGTTTGAGCCCAGCCTGGGCAACTTCATGACTTAGAAAGACTGTCTCAAAATAAAAAAAATGGAAGATGGCCTGGCAACGTACCTTAGTGCAGAGGCCCTGGGTTCAATCCCCAGTGCCATGAAAAACCTGGAATAGAGTGGTAGCTCGGTGCTAGAGCACTTGTCTAGCATGCATGAGGCCTTGCTCATTACCACAATGTTATTATTAATGATGATTATGAGAATAATTTTTGGGGGGGTCCTGGGGATCAAACTCAGGGCCTTGTGCTTGCTAGGTAAGTGCTCTACCACTGAACTAATCCCCAACCCTGACGATGACCATATCTAGACTTTGTGAATGCTCACATTGTGACGTTGTATGTGAATGAATCTCATTTAAATTTCAAAACAATCCCAGGAGATATTGTAATAAGTCCTGTTTTACGGATGAGTTAATTGAGGCACAGGGAAGTGAAGAGACCTGATTAAGGTCACATAGCTGAGAAATGTCAGGGCAGGGGTTTTTGGTTGTTCTTTAAAATCAATTTTGTTAAGATAGATTTACCTAAGTGTATAGTTCAGCCAGGTGTGGTGGCACGTGCCTGTGATCCCAGCTACTTCGGAGGTCAAGCCCGGGCAACGTAGCAAGACCTCATCTCAAAATTTAAAAAAATTTTTTTAAAAAAGAACTGAAGATGTAGCTCAGCACTACAGTGCTTGCCTAGCATGCACGAGTCCCTGTGTTCAACCCTCAGAACTGCCAAAAAGAGCCGGGTGTGGTGGCATACACCTGTAATTCCAGTACTTGAGAGGCTGAGACAGGAAGATTCCTGAGAATTTGAGGCCAGCCTGGACTACATAGTGAGAGTTTAGGCAAGCACTCTAACCATTGAGCTAAATCCCCTATTTTTTTAAATTCTCAGACAAGTTCTTGTTAAATTTTCTAGGATGACTTTGAAATTGCAATCCTCTTGCCTCAGCGTCCCAAGTAGTTGGGATCACAAGCGTGTACCACCACACCTGGCTCACGGGTGTTTGTAAAATTGAAACCCAATACTGGGCTGGGCACAGCAGGCCACACCTGTAATCACAGCATTCTGGGAGCCTAAAGCAGGAGGGTCACAAGTTCAAATCCTGCATGAGCAATTTAGTGAGATCTTGCTTCCAAATACAAATAAAAAGAGTTGGGGATGTACCTCAGTGGTAGAGCGCTTGCCTAGCAAGTTCAAAACCCTAAATTCGATCCCCAGCACCGCCCCCTCCCCAAATCATTCTTTCATTTTCTATTGACCCTGCTTAGATTGCCAAGAGGCATCCACAGCATCTTCAGCGTGGGGCATGTGTTGTTTCATATAAACTCATTTCCTCTTTTATTTTTTATTTATTTATTTATTGTTTTGTGTGGTGCCGGGGATCGAACTCAGGCCCTTGTGCTTACAAGGCAAGCACTCTAATCACTGAGCTAAATCCCCAGCCCCTCATTTCCTCTTTTAATGAGGAAAATATTTTGTCTGCTTCTCCTGAGTTTGGTTTTGCTGTTGAAATGAACATTGTTAATTCAGATTTCAGGTCAGTTTTTGGTTTCGTGTTGGAATATTTCCTAACATTCCCATTTTCTCTTTGCATTTCTCCCACTAAAGTATTCACAAAGAACTGTAGCCTCGCCGGGTGTGGTGGTGCGTGCCTGTAATCCCAGCACTCAGGAAGTTGAGGCAGGATTGCCACGAGTTCGGGGCCAGCCTGAGCTACATGGTGAGCTCGAGGCCAGCCTAAACTACGCAGAGAGACCCTGTCTCGAAAAACCAAAAAAATAAAAAAAATAAAAAAAAAGGAACTGTAGCCTAAGTGGGGATTTTAATACTGGAATACTCTAGTGAGCATCATCTGGTAGTACCAGATAGCAAGACTAGCAGTGCTAGGCAAGTGTGGTGGTGCATGCTTGTAATCCAAGCTCTATGGGAGGCTGAGGCAGGAGGATGGCAAATTTGAGCCTAAGCCCGGGCAATTTAGTGATGTAGTAAGACCCTGCCTAAAAATAAAATAAAATAAAATGTCTGGGGATGCTGGGGATGTAGCTCAGTGCAGAGGTCTGAGGTTCAATCTCCAGCACTCACATACACAAAAAAAAGGATGAGCAGTGCTATACACAATCTCATGTTGAAATGGCTGGTTTGAGGACTTTATTTTGTTTCCAAATGGTATTCTTTTTTGATACACTGTTGTTCATAGGATTTCTATAAAGGATGGGAGGCTGAGGCAGGATTTCATATGCATATAAACTTATTAATATTTATTTTAGTTGCAGAAATGACTCATTGATGTGGTCTATGTATACATTACAATATTATTATTACTTTTTGTTTTGTGTGCTGGGGATCGAAATGATGGAATATTATTGAGCCTTGAAAAAGAATGAAAAAGAAAAAAGAAAAAGAAAGAAATTCTGATACATATGACAACATGAAGGAAACTTGAAGACATTACTATTATTATTACTGACATGCTGGGGAATGAACTCATGGTCTCTCACACACTAGGCTGCACTACATCCTCAGTCCAAAGACATTATTCTAACTGGAGGGAATCAGGATTGTATGTTCCCTCTTACATGAAGTTTCTGGGGCAGTCAAAGTCCTACAGACACAAAGTAGGATGGTGGTGCCAGGAGCTTGGGAAGGGAGAATGGGGGGGTTAGTGCTTAGTGGAGACAGAATTTCAGTTTAGGAAGATGGTAAAATTCTGAAGATACATAGTGGTGATGATTTTGCCATATGAACATACTACTAATGCCACTGAGCTGACCATCACACTTCAAATGATTAAAGTGGCAAATTCTATGTCATGTAGTGTGTTTTATCACATTTTTTGAGATGAGGTCTTACAATGTTGCCCAGATTGGCTATGAACACCTGGGCTCAAGCGGCCTTCCTGCCTCAGCCTCCCAAGTAGTAGGGACTAGGTGTACATGCAGTGCACCATTGGAAGGTAACATCTGAGCCAAAGCCTGAGCGAGGTAAGGAAGAAAGCCAAGTGGCTACATGGAAAGCATCCTAGTTAGGTTTTCTAGAACCAATGGTTGTAAGAGAGCAGATTTAATAGAGGACATTCATAAGTCACAATATTCACCCACAAGCTAAATGCAGAAGGTGCCGAACGTCCATCTAGGCACTGGAGACCCAAAAGATCCAACTGAGGGTTAGGAGCCCACAGCACTGTCCCATGTACGTCCGTGTCTGCAAATGATGGCTGAAGAAATCTTCACCAGAACCAGGATACGCTGCTTGCACCAGAGATGACAACCAGAGCTCCTCCGAAGCAACAGCAGCCATCCTCAACGACAGCAAGGCCCCGAGCTCCTTCTTCGACGAGAACAGCCAAATTCCTTTCAGGAGAACCAGCCGCAGCAGAGCTTCTCCTGGGAAACAGCCTGCCAACTAGCTTCCGCTCCCACTCTGTCTTGTGTTGCATCAGCAACAACCCTCAGGTGGATCCTCTACGCCCAGCATCACACCAACTCAGTCCAGCTGGGCGTTCTGGCTCAAGTTGCCCACATTAAGTCCACCACAGACAGAAAGTACAGCTCCAAACAGCACGAAGGCCAGTGTAGCCGGGATGAAGTGAGCAGAGGGAACGCCTGGAGGAGATGAGGCCAAGGCGAGAGAAAGAGGCTGGATTTGTGAGAGGATTTGTGTTTTTTGTCTTGTTTTGTTTTTTCCGGTGCCAGGGATCGAACTCAGGATTTGTGTTTTAAGCAAATAAGAATCTGTTAGTGGGTTTTGATGGTGACAGTTAATTGTGGCATCGACGTGGTGGATTAAGAAGCGCCTGTTGGGTTAGTGGTGCATGGCTCTGGGTGTGTCTGGATGACCAGCTTGTGAGCACTGAATGGGAAGACCCACTCTGGGTATGGGTGGCACCAACCAACAGTTGCTTGTAGCCTGGGTGGAGCAAAGAGGGAAAGAAGGAGGGAGTCTGCCTTTTTGCTGTGGTCTTCCCTGCCCCCTCTAGACATCTCCAGTTCCTTCAACTTCCACGTAGACCCTGAGCTTTCCGCAATGGACTCGCACTGGCCTCTTCAGCTTCTGAGCGGATCCTCCAGATCCCGGTGTGCAGACGGCCCTTTTGTACCCTGCTACCCATGACTCTACAGGCAGCCACCTTACAAACCCTCTACGTATCATGTATTTCACATTAAATCTGTTCCCTGTTCATCGTCAGAGTGACGTGGGATAAGAAGGTGGTGTTTGCACCAGTGGCAGCAGTAGAAGCAGCACCCAGAGCATTTGGTGACAGATTGTGAAAGAAGGTAAGTCTGGGGGTGACTAAAGTTTCTAGTCTGAGAAAGTGAAATGATGAAGTCACCATTAACAGGGATAAGAAGATGGTGGGAGAAGTGGGTTAGGCAGGAGGACAGGAGCTTGGGTTCAGCCAGATCCAAGTGCAGAAGTTGAATGGGTGGCGAGAATGGAACTCCAGGGGAAACTGGGATGAAGGCACGAGTTTGAGGAACCTCCAAACATGAGTGACGGCTCATCTGGAGCCATGAGCCTCAGGTGGATCGTGAAGGGAACGAGCGTGGGTATGAAGATGAAGTCTGGGACTAATGTTGGGGCCTGTGAACATTTAGCATTCAGGGGTAAGAAGAAGAACCAGCAAAGGCCCTAAAAAGCAACCAGGGAAAAGGAAAGGACACCAGGAAGCTGGGCCGGCTGCCCCAGAAGCAAAGAAGAGTGTTTCAAGGAAGAAGGTGTAGACAGTCATGCCACTGCCAATAAGGATCGGAAAGTGGCCGCTGGACTGGCAACAGGGAGGTGGGTGCTCAATGGTGTCTTTGACAAGGGAGAGGAACGAAACTGTGCTCACTGCGATATGTAGCAGACCCCAGATAAACATTTATTGACTATTACCAGTGAATGGCTGTTTTCGACATCTTCCAATGGGTCTCCTCCTCCCATCCAAGAACATTCAGTCCCCCAAGGTGATCTGAGATGCAGACAGAGCTGGCCCCACTTACACTGTCAATGCAAAACA
Source organism: Hystrix cristata (assembly GCA_004026905.1). NCBI lineage: Eukaryota > Metazoa > Chordata > Mammalia > Rodentia > Hystricidae > Hystrix > Hystrix cristata. Next base: position 11,124 of record PVJO010001435.1, read on the forward strand.
CGCTGGGATGACTATATGGAAAGTTGTATGTACAAAAATGCTCTCTGTGGCACTGCTTATACTAGAAGAGTGTTAGAAATAATTGGGAAATTGAGTACATGCATCTAGATAACAAAACATTATGTTGCCACTAAAATTGTGCTACTGAATATCTAGTGGTAAGTGTTCAATTTATATTGCTAAGCAAACAAACTGAACAGTATGCATACTAAGAACCAATTTACCAATTTTTCTCTTAAACAGGTAGCATCATAATCCACAGAAGGGGTTGCCAAATATTTTCTTGAAAGGACCAGAAGAAACCAAACATCTTAGGCACAATTATTCAGTTTAAATGTGAAAAGAATTAAAAACAACCTGTGAATAATGAGTGTGGCCATATACCAATAGAACCTTATGAGGCCGGGGATTTAGCTCAGTGGTTACAGCGCTTGCCTTGCAAGCACAAGGCCCTGAGATCAATCCCAAACACCAAAAAAATAAAAAAATAAAAAATAAAAAATTAAACTTCATATAATTTTCACAGATAATGAAGTATTCTTTTTCACCCAGCCATTTAAAAATGTAAAAACCAACAGGTAGAAGATTGAATCTAGCCCCATATCGCTCAATATGTAGTAAACTAAAATAAAAATAGATCAAAGAACTAAATATTACAATGAAAACACATAACCTGCTGGAAAATAAAATAGGTAAAACTCTTGAAGACATAGGTATGGCAAGAACTTTTTGAACAGAACCCCAGTTGCACAAGAAATAGTACCAAGAATCAACAAATGGGATCACATCAAATCAAAAAGCTTGTGCACAGCAAAAGAAATAACTAACAGAGTGAAAAGAAAACCTACAGAATGGGAAAAAAAATTTGCCTACTATTCCTCAGAGGACTAACATCCAGAATATATAAAGAACTCAAAAAAAGTTATATCCCCCAATTAAAGACCCAATCAAAAAATGCGCAACTGAAATGGATACTGTACTTCACAGAAGTACAAACTGCCAGTAAACACATGAAGAAATGCTCAACCTTGTTAGCCATTAGAGAAATCCAAATTAAAACACAACCAGGAGCTTGTATGGTGTCACAGGCCTGTAATTCCAGCACTTGGGAGGCTGAGGAAGAAAGATCATTGCAAGTTCAAGGCCAGCCTGGACTACACAGAGTTCAAGACCAGCATGAACTACATAGTGAGACCCTTGTTTCAAATGAAACAAAACCAAACCAAACCCTGAGATTCCATTTTAGCCCAGAAAGAACAGCGATCATCAAGAATCAAATAACAAATGCTGGAGAGGTTGCTGGGGCAGGGAAGAAACTCTTTTACATTGTTGATGGGAATGTAAACAAGTACAACCATTATGGGGGCTGAGGATTTAGCTCAATGGTTAGAGCATTTGCCTCACAAGCATGAGGTCCTGAGTTTGAGCCTCAGCACCAAAACAACAACAACAACAACAAAAACCAAAAAACCCCCAAAAAACCATTATGGAAATCAGCATGGAGAGCGCTCAAAAAGCTAAAACTACATATTCCATTTGACCCAGCTAGTCTCCTTTCAGGTACTTTCATCAAAGAGTTAAAGACATCATATTACAGTGATAAATGCATACCTATATTTATAGCAGCACAATTCACAATAGCTAAATCTTAGAAGCTACCTACATGTCCATCAACAGATGAATGGATAAAGAAAGTGTGGTATTTATACACAATGGAGTACTATTCTGCCATAAAAAGGATAAAGTTAAGTCATTTGTAGGAAAATGGATGCACCTTGACACCATAATGTTAAGTGAAATAAATCAAAGAAGTTTAAATACTGCATGGTTTCTCTTATATGAGAAACCCAAATAATAAAGAGCAAAATAAGAGACAATAAGAACTAGGCAGATAGATCTTTCTTAAATGGTAAGGAGATCAAGAGATGGGGGGACAGAAAGGGGTGGGAAAGGAGATGAAAAAAGGAGTTAAAATGTGTTATGTATATGTATCAACTCCATACAAAGAATGTAAACATTGTGTACCATAAACATGTACTCATAAAAAAAAAGAAAAGTAAAAAACATTCTTAGTCTATTGTGAGAAAATAGACAGGGTGTTAACTTTGGTCCACAGGTCATTGTCTGTCTGGTTCAACCCTCAGTCAAATGTTCATTGTGGACATTTCCAACATTTCCCCATGATGCTGTGAAGTTGTTTGCCCCTCTCTCCCTCATTTTTTTTTTCAGTACTCAGGATTAAACCCAAGGTCTTTACACTGAGCTAAAACCCCAGTCCTTTTAATTTATTTAAAACAGTCTCCCTAAATCATTAAATTGTTCACAATGTGGTGGCTTGAATTTGGGATTTTCCTGCTTCAGTCTCTTGAGTGCTGGGATTACAGATGTGCACCACCACGGCTGGTTGAGCGTTCTATTTTAAATTGCAATTGGCCTGCCCATCTCCTTTACCTTGTTCAATTTTTGGTTTCTCTTAATTCCTTCTTTTGGGGGTAGTGGTATCAGGGATTGAACCCAGGGCCTTGCCACATGCTATGTAAACACCATATCACCATACCACCCACCTACATCCCTAGTCGTTTTTTTATTTTACGATAGCGTCTACCCAAATTGCCCAGGCTGGCCTCTTGCGATGTTCCTTGCCTCAACCTCCCAAGTAGCCAGGATTACAGACGTATGCCACAACACCCAGCCCTATCACTCTTTAATAAGTGATTTGCCTTTTTACATATTTATTAGCCATATCTGTCTCTTCTCACCTAATGTCCCTAATAACAAGCTCCATGAGGACAGAGGTTTTCATCTTGCTGATAAACTGCTGGCTTGTAGAACAGTGCCTGGCATATGGTAGCAGCTCAGTAAATATTTGCTGACTATATGAATTAACAACATAAGTACTATTATTTAAAATCAGAAACCAAATATGCAAAGCAACAAATTTAGAAATCTTCCTTCTTGAGTCTCCACATCCTTGGAATGACGTTCACAAAGGGGGCAGGGCATTCCGGTCCCCTTAGCTCCACCCACTACTCCAGCTTCCTAACCTTTTGCTTTGCGACTTTCCAGGCCCATCCCCAGTCGAACTCGCGCAGCTCACTCCCAGTGTCGCCTCTGGCTGCCGCTAGGGGACGCCCGAAAGCGGCCGCCTGTCAAAGTCCAAACACTAGATCCACGTGACCCGGTTCGCACCCGGCGTCACGTGACAGATTCAGTTTTCCTCCAATGGCTATGCGCGTTGGGGGGATTCCATCCAGAACCTGGCCTGAGGCTTCGAACAGCCTGTTCTTCGGTCACCCTAACGGGTTGCCTCCCCTACTCTACTCCGGTGGCGGTGTCCCTCAAGGGTCCTCTTCTAAAGCGGCTTCGAGAGGCCTAGGCCTGGGGCGCGCTCAGTCCCGGAAGTGACATCTGCCAGAGGGGCCGGAAGTGGCTGTGGAGGGAGGGAAGATGGCGGAGGTGGTGAGTCCGGTGCCCGGGGCGGGGCGGAGGGAGCCAGGGGAGGTGGGTAGAGCCCGAGGCACCCCAGTAGCCGACCCTGGCGCCGCGCTGTCTCCCCAGGGGGAGATAATCGAGGGCTGCCGCTTGCCCGTGCTGCGGCGGAACCAGGACAACGAAGATGAGTGGCGTGAGTGACGTCGGGGGGCGGGGCCACAGAACCTGCGGGAGAGGGGCGGGAGCCTGCCGACCCCCCCCGCAGGGGGCGGGGCCTCAGGAATCCTCGAGAGGGCGGGGCGTAGATACTCCCAGGGAGAGGTGTGGCTTTCTGCCGTTCCGGGACGGACCGGGCGGGGCTTGGAGAAGGGTGCCCCTTAATGACTGGAGAGGGCTTGGGCAGAACCTCTGAGTGCTTGGGGCTTAGGGCTTCGGTGTGGGGGTCGGGTTCAGGTCGGAGACGGATGGAGTCTCAGGGCCTGCCCACCTGAGACCCCTGCTTGTGTTGTTCCCATAGCCCTGGCCGAGATCCTAAGTGTGAAGGACATCAGTGGCCGGAAGCTTTTCTACGTCCATTATATTGACTGTGAGTTCTGAGCTGGAATGAGGTGGGGCTACAGAGTAGTGTTGGGGGTTAGCCTCTGGCATTCCTTTCTGAGCCGTTTTTTATTTGTGCAGTCAATAAACGTCTGGATGAATGGGTGACCCACGAGCGGCTGGACCTAAAGAAGATCCAGTTCCCCAAGAAAGAGGCCAAGACTCCCACCAAGAACGGACTTCCTGGTTCCCGGCCTGGCTCTCCAGAGAGAGAGGTGGTGAGTAGGTCCCCCTGCTTCACCTCTTTTCTCCTGCCTCCTCCTCTCATCTCTTGGCCTTTAGGGGCTCTTTGGATTGGTAGGAGGCAGCACGCTTCCACCCTGGCTCAGCTTGCAAAGAATGGGGCCAAATTATAGATGTAACTTCCAGAGTCCAGTGGCCATTTCTATGTCCTTGGAGAAGGCAGAGGGTGGGGTTTGATCAATCCGAGCTGAGGAGCCCCTCCTGTTCGCCATCCCACCACCATACCCACCCCAGAGGAAGACCCTGGACCTATCTCTACAGCCGGCCTCCGCCCAGGCCAGCGGGAAGACCTTGCCAATCCCGGTCCAGATCACACTCCGCTTCAACCTGCCCAAGGAGCGGGAGGCCATTCCCGGTGGCGAGCCCGACCAGCCGCTCTCCTCCAGCTCCTGCCTGCAACCCAACCACCGCTCAACGGTACCCTCAGCAATTCCAGGGACCTTGCTTTCTTCTCAGGTCCCACCTTCTCTACCTTCTGACCCACCTTTCTTGGTTTCTCTCTACAGAAACGGAAGGTGGAAGTGGTTTCACCAGCAACTCCGGTGCCCAGCGAGACAGCCCCAGCTTCCGTTTTTCCCCAGGTGAGTCCCCCAGTTTCTTCTTCCCTTCCTCTCTTCTGCTCCCTGGCTGCCACCTTCGAGCTCATTTCATAGCCACACCTTCTGTTCCTACCGTCTCATCTGCAGAATGGATCAGCCCGTAGGGCAGTGGCAGCTCAGCCTGGACGGAAGCGAAAATCAAATTGCCTGGGCACTGATGAGGTGGGTGTGCCCAGCTGTGGAAGAGGGCAGCTGGGTGGAAAGGAGGGGAAGTAGGCGGGGTGGAAGGTTTAGTGAGCACCTAGTTTAAGAGTAAACAGGGAGTGGTGGGGTTGGTGAGAGTAGGAGCCAGATGGAATATGGTTCATATTAGTCACTGGATGATCTTTTCCAAGATACCAGTTTCTCCAGAGTTTTGGTTTCTTTATTTTAGAAAGTGGGGATTATGGTACTTTCCCCACAGAGTTGCCATTATGCTTGAAAGAGGAAACCTGTGGCAGGGCTGTGAGCTGCAGTGTCCTGCTAATATGTCCCCTTGTAACCTGGTGTCTTCCACTGGTCCTGAGCAGGATTCCCAGGACAGCTCAGATGGAATACCATCAGCACCACGCATGACTGGCAGCTTGGTGTCTGACAGGAGTCACGACGACATTGTCACCCGGATGAAGAACATTGAGTGCATCGAGCTGGGCAGGCATCGCCTCAAGCCGTGGTACTTCTCCCCATACCCACAGGAGCTCACCACGCTGCCTGTCCTCTATCTATGCGAGTTCTGCCTCAAGTACGGCCGTAGCCTCAAGTGTCTGCAGCGTCACTTGGTATGAGTGGTCCCGGGAGGCTGCCCTCCCAACATCCTAAACGCTACCCTCACCTCTGATTCTTCTCTCTTCTTCAGACTAAGTGTGACCTTCGGCACCCACCGGGCAATGAGATTTACCGCAAGGGTACCATCTCATTCTTTGAGATCGATGGACGGAAGAACAAGGTCAGTGGCTGAGGGGAGTGGGGCCTGGAGTAAGTCAGAGGAGCAGATTCTTCCTCCTCTGGACAACTGACCAGTCTGAAAAGCAGATCTGTGTAGCCTGTTTTTATTGAATTCCTGCCATAGGGCAGGTGCTGGGGAATACACAGGACCAGGAGTTAAGATCTGTTCTGAGAGCTCGTGGTCCATGGCAGGGACGCACATGTCAGCAACTACTCAAATCCCAGTGTGATAAGTGTCATAAACAAAGGATGGGTTGGCAGGGTCCAAAGGAAGTGGTCATCAAATCTTCACAGAGGTGATCTTGGAGCCTTGACAAGAAGGCAACCTGTAGTTAGTGTGAAAGGCAAGAAGGCCAAGGAGAGTGTGGTGGTACACAACTGTAATCCCAGCACTTGGGAGGCTGAGGCAAGATTGCCGTGAGTTTGAGGCCAGCCTGATCTACACAGTGAGTTCAAGACCAGCTTGGACTATACAGCAAAACCTGTCTCAAAAAACAAAACAAAACAAAGACAAAAAAGCCAAGGAGTTAGGGTAAGGCAAAGCCATTACAAGGAAAAAAATTCAGGTGACTGAATGAGGTTAACGAAGAGTCGAAGACACCGAAGGTTTGGGTCTGTGCCAGTGGGGAGGAAGGAGAAACCTAAAGAGTGCTAGAGGCCACTGAAAGTGAGGCTCCTGTTATGGAGCCTTGAGGGCGGTGAGGGAGAGGCAAGTCACATGCCTGGCAGGAAGCTCCAGCCTGGGCCTAGGGAGCTTGTAAAGAAAATGCTATTCTGTTGGTATAAGTGTGGCCCTGGGTGTCCAAGTGGTTGTGCCCAGCGTGGTTAAAGAGCTGGGTCTGATGCTGGGTATGGTGGTGCATGCCTGTAATCTTAGTACTGGGGAGACTGAGGCAGGAAGAACACTGCGAGCCTGGGCTACTTAGTTCAAGGCCATTCTGCACTACAAAGAAAGATACTGTCTCAAAACAAAAACAAAAACACCCAAACCAAAACAAAAAAAAGCCGTGTCTGAAATTCTTATGAAATTGTGTATGGAGGTGAAGTAGGAAGATTCATAATTTTGTTGGGGGTAAGGATTAAGGCTGTTTTTTTATATTCCAAAATTCCTTACCCTACCATAGTATAGTTCCTAAGAGATGTGACTTCAGACTAGAGTTGTTAGGGTTTGATGGCCAGACTCCCAAGACTGCCACACAGACAAAGCTTCTGACAAGACTGTTGGAGTCTGATTTCACAGGGACATGTTATTGTCAACTGCTGTTAAATTTGGGCAGAGGGCAATGGAGGCCCGCAGGTGAGGCTTAGGTGGCAGTACGGGCAGCAGAGGAAAGCTGTCCAGCTTGCCAAGGAGACAGGCACTTGCCATGACCCCAGGGAGCAGCACTCATCATCTACCTACCTACCTGGGACACAGAGCTCCGGAGTGGTAACAGCCTTTTCCTTTGCAGAGTTACTCCCAGAATCTTTGTCTTCTGGCCAAGTGTTTTCTCGACCACAAGACATTATACTATGACACGGACCCCTTCCTCTTCTATGTCATGACGGAGTATGACTGCAAGGGCTTTCACATTGTGGGCTACTTCTCCAAGGTCAGTGCACACCCAGCTGGCCTTCAGCCCACGCTAAGCCCAAGCCCCTCTCTCACACTCACCTGCGCCTCTTCCAGGAAAAGGAGTCCACAGAAGACTACAATGTGGCCTGCATCCTAACGCTGCCTCCCTACCAGCGCCGGGGCTATGGCAAGCTGCTTATTGAGTTCAGTGAGTATGTATGCTGCCTGGCCAGTGCTGGCAGACTGGCAGGCCCAGGCCACCTGTCAGCACCCTACACAGATGTGCCAGCTGTCTGTGCCACCCAGTCACTAGGGGAGCCAGCCAGAAATAAAGGTGGCTCTCATATCAAGGTCCTCTCCTTTCTCAGGATGACCACCCTGCTTTCTGGAGCAGGTTCTCAGACCCTGCTATGCCTTGGTCAGGGTTCTAGATGTCACCCAGCTTTTACAAATCTAACCCTAACTCATCTGCTCCTGCCTGGAGCCCTGGACATCTTACAGAACTCCTGCGCATCAGTCTGGACCTACATCTTGATACTATTCATTTGTCTGGGCTTATGCCTCCATACAAGTTCTTGAATAAGGACCAGTGATATAATGTCGCCAAGTGTCTCCTGAGCCTTACAGGCAATAGATATTCAAAACTGCTAACCTACCACATAACCTGACCTTTTAATTTTTCTCCCACTTTTTTTTTTCTTTCTTTTTTTTGGTGGTAGTAGGGATTGGACCCAGGTCCTCTGAACTGAACTGTATCCCCACCCATTTTAAATGTAATTTTGAGATGGCCTCACTTAAATTGTCCAGGCTAGGTGTGAATTTGTGATTCTCCTGCCTAAACTTCCCAGAGTAGGATTATAAACATATACCACGATGCCCAGATGTCCTACTCCTTTGTCAGATCAGCCCCTTAAAAGCCCAGAAGGGTACCCTGCCTCTCCTTATTACATGGGCTCTTCAATGCCCTCCCCCCCGCCTCAGGCTACTTTGTTTTCTTGCTTCTCTCCCATCCCCATTCCATTCACCGCTCTCTGAACCTTTGGAATAACCAGGCTCTGCCTGGGGGAAAAGGAGGAGACTGCCCGTTTGCCTGCTAAAGACAGAGATGCTTGACCTGACCAAGGTTACAATCCGTTTGAGAAATTTTATTGGTTGAACAGTACCAAGATGGAGCCACAGCCCCAGGAAACAGCCTGATAGAGGAGGGGGATACTTAAGCAAACTCGGCCAAGAGACTTCTGTGAAGACGGGATGTGGGTAGTGCCACCAGGAGCACCATTCCAGGCAGCTCCCGGTGTAGGCAGGGGTTTGCTGGGGAGGGGCTGGAGTCCCCTGTAGCTGTGGAGGCAGTTATGGCTTTGAGGGGATCCATCAGGACTCTGCATGCAGTGTGGACCCAACAGTAGGATCCCAAGTATGTTCCCTTCCCCTTCTTGCTTCCTCTCTCCAGAAATCATCCTCTCTGTCCCTCTTACCGTGGGGTGCTTGGTTGGAATCACAGGAGACTAGGCAAAAGGGTAAGACTGACCAGTGAAGACGGAGCAAGCGCAGGGAAGCAGAACAGGCTGAAGTCCATCAGGGGGCTGGTTAAGACTGATGGTGAGGAGGGCTCCTACACAGACACCCACAGCCCTGGCGGCAGAATGAAACCTAAGGAGCTGTGGGGCCTCCGGCTGCGCAGGGTGCAAGGGTCTCACCGGGAAGAGCCAAAGGCCCACTGGGCTGCTCTGAGGAATGGCCTCCCTCAAGCTTGGAAGGACCGTGGTACACTTTCCTTCCCTGCATCCTTGGTCACCCAACCAGGCCATGTAGTCCCAGAGCAGCTGGCACTCCCTAAGTCACAGTTAGGGGAACTGACTTCACTGACTCAAGGACTGTCAGGCCTGGGCCAGAGAGGAGGGTCTGCCTTACCTCCCTCATGCACGCCACCACAGAGGCCAAGATGGCACAGGAAAGCTGGTGACATTTTCTTCCCATAAGCCATTTTCTGTGCATTACGCCAGCTTTGAGCCTTCACTTCCTTCTCAGCACCCCCTGTAGCCTTCACCATCCTTGACACACAGATGAATTGACCTTTAGGAGAAAACTAAGGGGCAGAACCGAGAAGCCACATATCCAAGGTCACCATTACCAACGGGCAGGGCCAGGTTGGGAACTAGCCAGCCAATCTCTGTAGTTCATGGTCATAAACGTGGCTTATGTGCACTTGTGGCTGCTGATACACCGTCTCCTGCTCCGTTGCTTCAGGCTATGAACTCTCCAAGGTGGAGGGGAAGACAGGGACCCCTGAGAAGCCCCTCTCCGATCTTGGCCTCCTATCCTATAGAAGTTATTGGTCCCAGACCATCCTGGAGATCCTGATGGGGCTGAAGTCAGAAAGCGGAGAGAGGCCACAAATCACCATCAAGTGAGCCTGGCTCCACCTACCTGGGGGTGCATGGCATGGGCTACGTGTTCCTGGGGCTTCTGGGGACAAGTGAAGGCCCTCAGGGGACCTGACCTTTGCCCTCCCACAGTGAGATCAGTGAAATTACCAGTATCAAGAAAGAGGATGTCATCTCTACCCTGCAGTACCTCAACCTCATCAACTACTACAAGGTAGGGAGGATGCTGGGGAGACAGGTGAGTGGGTGTTGAGTGCAGCCCTGTGTGGGCTAATCACCTGCTGGCCTATCTCCTGCTCAGGGCCAGTACATCCTCACCCTGTCAGAGGACATCGTGGATGGGCATGAGCGGGCTATGCTCAAGCGACTCCTTCGAATTGACTCCAAGTGTCTACACTTCACTCCCAAGGATTGGAGCAAGAGAGGAAAGTGGTGACCAGGCACTGCCTGTTGCAGCACCATGAGCCAGCAGAACTGGGGCCATCAGCCTGCTCCTACCCCACTGGGGCTCCCAGGAGACATGCCAAGGGAGACAGGGCTGAGGACAGCTCCCAGAGGAGGGGACAGGCCAGGAGGGGCCAGCACCAAGGCGAGCTCAGGGCTCAGGCCAGCTCCATGGTCGGCTGCCTACAAGCCCAGGCCCACTCTGAACCAGGGACCAGAGGGAGTCAGGCAGCTGTGTACAGTGAGATGGGGTGGGGTGCTCTGTACAGATGGCTGGTGATTGTAAAAATTTCTTTTATAAAGTAAAAGCTAGGGGTGGGGTAGGTATTGGCTGCAAAATTATTTTTTTTTTCTTTTTCTTTTTGTTTTTGAGACAGGCTGGCCTTGAATTTACTACATAGCCCATGCTGGCCTTGAACTCATGGTAATGCTCCTGCCTCAGCCTCCCCAAGTGCTGGGATTACAGGCATGTGCCACCATGCCCAGCATGGCTGCAAAATTCTGACTTCTCTTGGCCTCATTGAACCCAGCAATAAATTGTTTGTATAGGCCAGGGCCACCAAAAATTCTTGTGGGAGAGGGAGCCATACCAGCTTAGGGGCACCAAGGTGCCCACAGACTCACGGATGCTGTGATAAACTCATTTATTGGGCTGATGCAATCAGTGGCTCCAAACCGCAGAGCTGGTGACTGGTGTGAAGACATGGATGGCTTTCAATTTCAAGCTCTCTGGTTCTCAGTCCTCAGGCACCTGTGTATGAATCTGCAACAAGAGTCACCTCTGCTGTAGGATTTCTCAACTACAGCAGCTGGTGGCCCACAAACCTGGGGAGGGACCCAGCTGCTTAGGACCCTTTCGGGAAGGACAGAAAAGCGTGCTAGGCAAACCATGCTTCCCGTGGCACCCCGTCTGATCCTCTAGAGCCAGGCTCCATCAGCCCCTTAGTGCTCCCCTGCCTTAACACTCCAAATCTACTAGGGAAAAGACGGGGAGAGGGAAAGGACTGGCCCTGGAAGGAGGGACCCTACGTCTACTCACCGCGGCAGCGAGGGTGGGCCAATCTAGGGCTCCCCGCACTTTAGCATCCGGGCCAGGGACGCTTTCCAGGCCCCACACGGTGAAGCGGCTGAAGCTGCCGGTGGCTCCGATAAACTGGTCCTGGAGAAGGGGCCTGGCTCAGCATCCGGAACACCGCCCCCGCCCGCCCTCTTACCAACTCTATCCCTCTGCTCACGAAGCTCCGCTCCAGCGGCTCCTGCTCCTCTTCCTGGCCATTGCTCTCGGAACCTCCGCAAAAGTCCTGCTTCCCTATCAGTCCTTCTCCCTTGTCCTCTATCACCATCACGTATCCCGCGAGGCCGGGCGGCACGGACACCTCCTCGCCCCGCAGGCTGCGCCCCCGAAACGACACCTGGAGGCCTGCAGGAGAGAGGCGCGGGGCCTTAGGGCGGCCCGGCGCGGGACGCTCCAGAGGTACGCGGGGGCTGCCGGGAGCGCGGTCCGGCCGCTAGGCTCACCGTCGGCGTCCCGGCGGATGGCGGGCGTGAAGAAACGTCCCACGGGAGCGGACCGGTTCGCCAGGACCTCGCAGGGAAGAAGGTGCAGCGTGACTGGGGCGGCGTCGCGCAGCGTGGCGGGGCGCACGTGGACACGCTGCTTTTCCACGGCCGCTTCGCCGCTGCTCTCCATCCCCCTGCACTCGCGGGCTAAGGCTGAAGCTGGCGCGGAAGCGCGCGGGGCCTGTCGGGAGGCGGGGCGCGCCGGCGTAGAGCCTCCTGGGAAACGTAGTCCTTTCTGGAGCTGGCCTTCTTCAAGGCATGCCGAGCTCTTTTTCTTTAGCCTTTTTAAAAACAGTGTGTGGGACCTAGAGATTTAGTTCAGTGCTTAGAGTGCTTGCTTCGTAAGCAGGAAGGTCTTGAGTTCGATACCCAGCACCAAAAAAAAAAAAAAAAAGTGCATGTTCTTTGTAAAAATTTAAAACGATTGCAGGAAGTATTCTTATTTTGGTTGAGGTTAGCATGGTGGCGCACACCTGTCATCCTAGCACTTGGGAGGCTGAGGCAAGGAGGATCACCACAAGTTTAAGACCAACCTGGGCTACATAGTTCAAGGCCAGCCTGAACTACACAGTGAGACCCTGTCTCAAAAAACATCAACAACAAAAAGACAAGTTATTAAACTTTTTTTTTAGGCAGGGACTCCCTGTATAATTCAGGCTGGTTTTGAACTCATTAGGTAGCTAAGGTTGGCCTATTACTCCAGGCAATCCTCCTGCCTCAGCCTCCTGAGTACTGAGATTACAGGCAAGCACCTGACACCTTGCTATTATTTTTAGTTTATTAAGGATACCAATCTTTTTCCCAAATGCATTAAAGGTATTTTATCCGAGTTTGTGTTTTGTCTTACAGACTTGTCTATGGGTGATTCTTGTACAGTAGACACTTATTTTTTGTAGTAAGATTTATAAATATTTTCTCATTATGTCTTAGGTTTTGCAATTTTT